>JAKOGI010000719.1:0-130000 GCA_029747015.1 Carnegiea gigantea
TCATAACCCTCCAAAGAATGTTAATTGCTTATATAGCCTATTCAACTAAACATGCATCAGATTTACAAGCTTTTGATTTATTAACATTAGGATTCACTGGTATACTCAAAAATTAGTGGGAAAATTATATTGAAGAAGACGAACGTACCAAAATTAGAACTCATACTAATTCTCAAGGACAACTAGACAATATAGAAACATTGATTTATACAATAGATACTAATTTTTTTGGAAGTCCAAAAGATATTACAGTTACAACAGATATTCTTTTAACAAATCTAAGGTGCCCAACTCTAGAAGACTACAATTGGTACAAAGATACATTTTTAACATATCTATTAAAAAGAGAAGACTGTCGTCAACCCTATTGGAAGGAGAAATTCATTTCAGGATTACCATCCTTATTTTCTCAACGAATATTCAATAAATTGAGCGAACTCATTGGTAAAAGCCCTATTCCATTCGAACAAATTACGTTTGGTCAATTATTAAGCTTTATTAAAAAGGAAGGAATTCCTTTATGCAACGAATTAAAGTTACAAGCCAGATACTTAACAGATAATGCCGCCAAGCGAAAAGAGTTAGGTTCTTTTTGTGAAGCCTTTTGTCTTCCAAAGTTAGAAGCTCCATCTGTCAAGAAACGAAGAAAAACTCAAATTAATAAGAAGAAACCATATACTACAAGAAATCCAACGTACAAAAAATTAAGTCCTAAAAAGCCTACTCCAAAAGGATCGGCTGATCATACTAATACTTGTTATAAGTGTAGGAAATTAGGCCACTATGCAACAAATTGTAAAGTTAAAAAGAAACTCAATGAAATCTGTGCAGAACATCCAGACATTCAAGAAAAATTAATTACTTTATTTGAACTCAAAGATACGCCTAATCAATCGGAAAATTCATCATCCTCCTCTGATTATGAAAATAATGTTATTAATGAACTAGAAAGTGATTCAAGTGAATATTCATCAGGTAATGAGTCTTCACGATTATGCTATAAGTGTATTAATGTCATAACTACTAATAATAGTGAAAAGGAATTTTTATTAGATTTAATTGAACAAATTTAAGATACCGAACAAAGGAAAGAGTATTTACAAAAACTCAACGGTATATTAATAAAAGAAGATTCTTTAGAACCTCCTCATAAGGTAAGTATCAATAAAATATTTGAAACACGTGAGATTCTAAATATTTTAAAAGTAGTTAATATTCAAGATTTAAAAAACGAAGTTAATATATTAAAAGAACACATTAAAAATTTACACAAAGATTTATGTTCATTACAAACAAAAGATCTTGAATTAGAAGCAAGGTTAATATTAATAGAAAATAGTCCTTCTTCACCGAACATTCAATTAGAAGACATTCCTACGGATCCACAATTTGTTTCAACTATTAATCAAATAAATTTCCAAAAGTGGTATATTCCTATTACTCTTAAAATTAAAGATAGTTTTGAGTGCAATACTATTGCACTATTAGATAGTGGTGCAGATCAAAATTGTATTCAAGAAGGATTAATTCCCTCAATATATTATGAACGGACAAAAGAACGACTCCATACTACTAATGGTATGGCATTACAAGTTAAGTATAAATTATCTAATGCTTATATATGCAATCAAAGATATTATTTCAAAAATTCATTCATCTTAGTACGGGATATGAGTCAAGAAGTTATTCTTGGAACTCCTTTTCTTACTCAAATTTATCCATTTAAAGTAGATCAGATAGGCGTGCATACGAAAATTATGAAACTACAATATCATTCAAATTTGTCAATTCTATTTATCAAAACTATTTGCCTTTATTACAAAATGCTTTAATAACGAAGCAAATTAATGTAATTGAATGTAATAATCCAAAATACTGGTACAAATTAGAACAATGTGATCTCATTCAACGACTCAATAATGATCAAAAGGAATTGCAAAAAATAAATAAACAACTAGAAGAATTAACCATTAGCTTACGCAATCATATAGCCTCAATAGATTTTAAAGACTTTTATACAAAATGGTTACATGAGCATCATTAATTAGCTTGCCAACATCATGATTTATAAAAAAACCATAGACTATTGGCAAACCAATCTTAGAATACTCAATACCTGCATAGGCCATTATCAAATCATCTAGCCTACACCCATTCAATGCGGAGTAAAATATTTCCAAAACTATTTTTTCAAAAGGTTTTTGAGCAAAGCAAAACAAGTTTTCAACACCTTGACAACGCATTTTCTCTATTCTAACAACCATCATTTATTTTCAGCCATCAACACTTCAAACATGTCAGTCCTTTACCACGAATACTCAAACCCATCTTCCCTATGCAGTCCCTGATCCAACTGAATTTCAAAGTTCACAATCCAACAAAATCCCTCAAGCCTCAATTCCACATCCTTCATCGTCCACTCAAATATTTTCTTCTGAGCTATCAAAACATTTTCATACATATCTCACCATGGACAATAACGACAAAGGTAAAAACCTAATCAATGACTCCAATTCCATTCAATTACCAAATTTTCCACATGAACCACTCCTATTTTATCTTCGTGACCATGAACTCTACTATACATCGTTCTATGGACCACGATACAATGAAAGTGCTATCTTCATTGATTATCAAGACTTGTATAATTCCTCTGAAATATCATTTTACAGTTATCTCAAACTCATTAAAACTTATCAAACGCTTGTTCAAGATGTCAACAATCATCCAGTTCTCATCGTTATGCCTACTGGGTATATTAATTATTTCAAATAGTTCCGCAAACACCTTGAATATTGGACAGCTTTTGAACCTCATATTTTCAAATTTGTTTCAAAAATGTTCCCTGATGTTCATATTTGTCCAGTTGATCAAAGTCATACTCAAGTCCTCATACCATTACACTATCCATTGTAAATCGATGCTTCCTGTCTTATTCACACACCATATGGTCTACGGTGCAAATATCTACAAGATGATTATTTCCATTTTCGCTACTAATGACTCCCTGATCAATTCATCCTTTATCACAGGGGATAATCCTTGTGCGCAAGATCCTTATGATTATTGAGTAGATTTTCTACTCCTCGTCATTATTCAAAAAAAAAAATCAAAAAAAGAGCCCGTAAAGGTCACGGCCTTTGGCAAAAGTTAGGGCCATTATTTCTTTACGTAGTTTTTGTTTTGCAGGATTCCATTCAATTCCATAATCATGCATACAAGCATTCAAGCCATCCACTTGGCCAAGTTCAATTCATTGAATGATTCAAAGTCTACACATGATCAAAGGACAATCAATTCACTATCTACCTTGTACGACAAAGAAGAATGATTCAACAAAGATAGCTAGCAATCATTAAGGTCATTCAACGTGTCAACTTTCAATTCAATTTTGCCTTATGACTCATCGTCATCAAAAGACATTTCAACACGGCATGCAATGACTCAACCAGTAAGTTCAACACGGCACGCAATAACTCAACCAAGCAAGTAATTACGCAAAACCATGACTCATCACCCCAAACAGTTCAAAGACGTCAGAACAATCATTCAACCCTACTGTTCACGACAGTTCATCAAACACTGTTCGGGACAGCTCATTTACAATAATTCAAGAATAGTCCAAGGTCCATTATTACTCAGCACTGTTCCACTTTTGACGTGGCTCCAGTCCGAGTTCAACACAAAGCAACAATAATTCAAGATTGTCGGCAGCAGTTATCAACATAAGACTCAATCCTTATAGTCCACTTGTTTACCTTTAATTCCATGTTGTATTCTATAAATAGACACTCCATAACACTGCATTAGGCAGAACCAACACTTAGAACCAACAATTAGAATCAATCACTTGTACTACACCTCCTCTTTCTCTCAAAAACCCCGGTACTCTATCTCCCAACCTTGTATCAAGTTTATTAATTCAAATCAAAGTAAGTTTTACTCATCTCCTTTTCTCATTTCAATTCTGTTGTTTTCAAATTCGTTTTTGTTTGCATTTCAAAATTATTTTCCTGCATCATATCAATTTGCTACTCCGCTCCCCTGCATTAATCCACACTTAGGCCTTACCTATTACCAAGCCTAGGTCGATCCCGGTAGGATGTGCATAACTCCTAGCTAAGTGTTCCAACATAACTCAGATGGCCTCTTGGATTAGAGATCGTCTTAGTTTAGGTAGTAGTAAGAACTCAAATTGGGTGAACAGCAGGGAAGTTAGTAGTCAAATTGATGCGTATACTTGGAAAATTCCTAAACAAAAGATAGAAACAATCTATCAAATAGGAAAATTTGATTTCAATACGGCTTTATCAATAAAAGATCATGAAGAAACTTTTAGTTTAGATGAAGAATTTAAAACTATTAAGCTACTTTCATCTCAACTTAATCCAAAATGTTTATTAAAACCTACTCTAGATGAAACCATACTACTAAAAGCTAAATCAGATAATATTACTACCTTTACTCCCAAATTATTAAAGTGGAATGAAATTACAATTCCTCAAGAATTTATAATTCAAAATACCAGGCCACCAAGAAATATTGCTCAAAAGAATATTCAACAAATTATAGAAGAGACTGATGGTAGAGTACTAATAAGATTTAATTCAACTAAAGAACGAAGTTTATCTTCAAAATCTTTAAACAATTTAAAACTCCCTCGAACTCCATATTCAATGCCTTCTAGGCCAACTAGTTATGATTATTCAAAAGATAATCACATAGAAGATGCCGAAAAGATTTATTACAAAGCTCCCATAGCTAAGCCAATAGATGAAGTTGCTTCATCTGTAGGTTCCCCAACCTACTCAACTATGCAACCTCCATCATTTTCCTCAATCAATGCTATTTCAACACCTTTTGCAATCAACAAAGAGTACTTACGTCAAATTTCAATTCAATAGGAAACAAAGTCAAAATAGAATGGTTCCTTTCACACTTTGATTTAAAAGGTCAAGCATTCATTAGGCAAAAATAGTATTCATTCATGGAAAGACACCAAGTCAATATTCCTTTCTTTAATTGGTGGGCCATGTTTGCCTCAGATAATAATCTTCCAGACCCATTTCAAGTTAAAGAAATAAATACCAATATTAATTTTGCAAAAACATGGACCCTCTTAAATGGTCAAACACTTACCTCTTTTACCCCTCCATTACAAGAAATTATATTAAATACTCTTGAAGATAATATTTCAGCAGTCCCATTCAAAATAGGTAGAAATGATCCAGAAAATAGTCAAGTAATGCTAAGTGATATTAAAAAGGTATATCATCAAAATAATTATACAAATCAAGTATTACATACAGTGTCTCAACAAGTCAATATGGTCTCTACTCAAGTTGAAGCAATTGTTAAAAACAAGAAGTTGATTCATTAACTGAAAAATTAGAAAACTTAGATATTAATGATACCAAGAAGGACAAACCAAACTTTTTAGATGAGATTGCAAAACCTTTATTCAAAATAAGACGATCAAATAAATTAAAACTCCCAGATGCTAATACTCCATTAATTTCAAAAATAGAAGAAAAATTAAAGGAGGCAGAAACTTCAACATCTCATTCAGTCAAAAGTACAGTTAATATTTTAGAAAAAGATTTATCTCAGCTAGATGATGATTTCCAAAATATTAATAAAATATATAAGAAGGAAATTCCCTATTACTCCATACAAACTCCTCCAGATCTTCACCTTGAAAGTGCAAAAACAATAATTACTGAAAACTTTGCTGGTGATTCAATATATGAATGGAATATAGATGGTCGTAGTGACTATGAAATATTCATAACCCTCCAAAGAATGTTAATTGCTTATACAACCTATTCAACTAAACATGCAACAGATTTACAAGCTTTTGATTTATTAACATCAGGATTCACTGATATACTCAAAAATTGGCGGGAAAATTATATTCAAGAAGACGAACGTACCAAAATTAGAACTCATACTAATTCTTAAGGACAACTAGACAATATAGAAACATTGATTTATATAATAGTTACTAATTTTCTTGGAAGTCCAAAAGATATTACAGCTGCAACCGATATTCTTTTAACAAATCTAAGGTGCCCAACTCTGGAAGACTACAATTGGTACAAAGATACATTTTTAACATATCTGTTAAAAAGGGAAGACTGTCGTCAATCCTATTGGAAGGAAAAATTCATTTCAGGATTAACATCCTTATTTTCTCAACGAATATTCAATAAATTGAGCGAATTCATTGGTAAAAGCCCTATTCTATTCGAACAAATTACGTTTGGTCAATTATTAAGCTTTATTAAAAAGGAAGGAATTTCTTTATGCAACGAATTAAAGTTACAAGCCAGATACTCAACAGATAATGCCGCCAAGCGAAAAGAGTTAGGTTCTTTTTGTGAAGCCTTTTGTCTTCCAAAGTTAGAAGCTCCATCTGTCAAAAAACGAAGAAAAACTCAAATCAATAAGAAGAAACCATATACTACAAAAAATCCAACTTACAAAAAATTAAGTCCTAAAAAGCCTACTCCAAAAGGAAAAACCGATCACACAATACATGTTATAAGTGTGGTAAATTAGGCCATTATGTAACAAATTATAAAGTTAAAAAGAAACTCAATGAAATCTGTGCAGAACATCCAGACATTCAAGAAAAATTAATTACCTTATTTGAACTTAAAGATACACCAAATCAATCGGGAAATTCATCATCCTCCTCTGATTGTGAGAATAATGTTATTAATGAACTAGAAAGTGACTCAAGTGAATACTCATCAGGTAATGAGTCTTCAAGATTATGCTATAAGTGTATTAATGTCATAACTACTAATAATAGTGAAAAAGATTTTTTATTAGATTTAATTGAACAAATTCAAGATACCGAATTAAGGAAAGAGTATTTACAAAAACTCAAAGGTATATTAATAAAAGAAGATTCTTTAGAACCTCCTCATAAGGTAAGTATCAATAAAATATTTGAAACCCGTGAGATTCCAAATATTCTAAAGGCAGTTAATATTCAAGACTTAAAAAACGAAGTTAATATATTAAAAGAACACATTAAAAATTTACACAAAGATTTATGTTTATTGCAAACAAAAGATCTTGAATTAGAAGCAAGGTTAACATTAATAGAAAATAGTCCTTCTTCACCGAACATTCAATCCGAAGACACTCCTATGGATCCACAATTTGTTTCAACTATTAATCAATTAAATTTCCAAGAATGGTATATTCCTATTACTCTTAAAATTAAAGATAGTTTTGAATGCAATACGATTGCACTATCAGATAGTGGTGCAGATCAAAATTGTATTCAAGAAGGATTAATTCCCTCAATATATTATGAACGGACAAAAGAACTACTCCATACTACTAATGGTATGGCATTACAAGTTAAGTATAAATTATCTAATGTTTATCTATGCAATCAAGGACATTGTTTCAAAAATTCATTCATTTTAGTACGGGATATGAGTCAAGAAGTTATTCTTGGAACTCCTTTCCTTACTCAAATTTATCCATTTAAAGTAGATCGAATAGGTGTGCATACAGAAATTATGGAAACTACAATATCATTCAAATTTGTCAATTCTATTTATCAAAACGATTTACCTTTATCACAAAATGCTTCAATAACAAAGCAAATTAATGTAATTGAATGTAATAATCCAAAATACTGGTATAAATTAGAACAACGTGACCTCATTCAATGACTCAATAATGATCAAAAGGAATTGCAAGAAATAAATAACAACTAGAAAAATTAACCATTAGCTTACGCAATCATATAAACCTCAATAGATTTTAAAGACTTTTTATACAAAGGTTACATGAGTATCACATTAGCTTGCACTCATGATTAGAAAAAAACCATAGACTATTGGCAAACATCTCAGAATGACCCAATGGAAAGGCCATACTATCATCATCATCTACATCTTACAACCATTCAATGTGTGTAAATATTCAAACTATTTTTCAAAACAGGTATTTTTGAGAAAGCAAAACAAGTTTTCAACACCTTGACAAGCATTTTCTCATTCTAACAACCATCATTTATTTTCAGCCATCAACACTTCAAACATCTCAGTCCTTTACCAGAATATCAAACCCTCTTCCCTATGCAGTCCCTGATCCAACTCAATTTCAAAGTTCCAATCCAACAAAATCCTCAAGCTCAATTCAATCCTTCATCGTCCACTCAAAGTATTTTCTTCTGAATCAAAACTTTTTCATATATATACCATGGACAATTAATCATCTCCATTATTCAATTATAAATTTCACATGAACCACTCCTATTTTATATCGTGACCATGAACTCTACTATACATCGTTCTATGGACCGATACAATGAAAATGCTATCTCATTGATTATCAAGACTATAATTCCTCTGAAATATCATTTTACAGTTATCTCAAATCATTAAAGCTATCAAACGCTTGTTCAAGATGTCAACAATCATCCAGTTCTCATCGTTATGCCTACTGGGTATATAATTATTTCAAATGGTTCCAAAACACTTGAATATGGACAGCTTTGACCTCATATTTTCAAATTTGTTTCAAAAATGTTCCCCTGATGTTCATATTTGTCTAGTTGATCAAAGTCATACTCAAGTCCTCATACCATTACACTATCCATTCCAAATCGATGCTTCTGTCTTATTCACACTCCATATGGTCTACGGTTTGCAAATATCTACAAGTGATTATTTCCATTTTCGCTACTAATTACTCCCTGATCAATTCATCCTTGTCACTTAATCCTGTGCAGATCCTTTATGATGGAGTAGATTTTTCTATTCCTCGTCATTATTCAAAAAAAAAGCCAAAAGAAAAAAACAAAAGACAATTACCAAAACAAAATCAAGAAAAGAGCCCGCAAGGTCACGGCCTTTGGCAAAAGTAAGGGCCATTATTTCTTACGTAGTTTTTGTTTTGCAGGATTCCATTCAATTCCATATCATGCATGCACATTCAAGCCATTCCACTTGGCCAAGTTCAATTCATTGAATGATTCAAAGTCTACACATGATCAAAGGACAATTAATTCACTATCTACCTTGCACGACAAAGAAAATGATTCAACAAAGATATCTAGCAATTATTAAGTCATTCAAATGTCAACTTCAATTCAATTTTGCTAATGACTCATCATCGTCAAAAGACATTTCAATACGGCACGCAATGACTCAACCAGTAAGTTCCAACACGGCACGCAATAACTCAACCAAGCAAGTAATTATGCAAAACCATGACTCATCTCCCCAAACAGTTCATGACGTCAGAACAATCATTCAAGCCTACTGTTCACGACAGCTCATCAAACACTGTTCGGGATAGCTCATCTGCAATAATTCAAGAATAGTCCAAGGTCCATTATTACTCAGCACTTTTCCACTTTTGACGTGGCTCCAGTCTAAGTTCAACACAAAGCAACAATAATTCAAGATTGTCGGCAGCAATTATCAACACAAGACTCAATCTTTATCGTCCACTTCTTTACCTTTAATTCCATGTTGTATTCAATAAATAGGCACTCCATAACGCTGCATTAGGCAGAACCAACACTTAGAACCAACAATTAGAATCAATCACTTCTACTACTCCTCCTCCTTCTCTCAAAAACCCTTGTACTCCATCTCCCAACCTTGTATCAAGTTTATTAATTCAAATTAAAGCAAGTTTTATTCATCTCCTTTTCTCATTTCAATTCTGTTGTTTTCAAATTCGTTTTTTTTGCGTTTCAAAATTATTTTCCTGCATCATATCAATTTGCTACTCCGCTCCCCTGCATTAATCCACACTTAGGCCTTACCTATTACCTAGCCCAGGTCGATCCTGCTCCTCACTGGTATCAGAGCCAAGTAAGTGCCCTTAGGTAGTGTCGCGTTGTTGCTAGCATTAGTCAGCTGTTGGTCAGCCCCAGTAAGTCCGTTGGTCAGCCCAGGTGAGGTAGTCCCAGTGGTCCCGGTAGGATGTGCATGACTCTTAGCTAAGTGTTCCAACGTAACTCAGATGGCCTCTTGGGTTAGAGATCGTCTTAGTTTAGGTAGTAGTAAGAACTCAAATGTGGTGAACAGTAGGGAAGTTAGTTATCAAATTGATGTGTATACTTGGAAGTCCCAGTGGTCCCGGTAGGATGTGCATGACTCTTAGCTAAGTGTTCCAACGTAACTCAGATGGCCTCTTGGGTTAGAGATCGTCTTAGTTTAGGTAGTAGTAAGAACTCAAATGTGGTGAACAGTAGGGAAGTTAGTTATCAAATTGATGTGTATACTTGGAAAATTCCTAAACAAAAGATAGAAACAATCTATCAAATGGGAAAATCTGATTTCAATACTGCTTTATCAATAAAAGATCATAAAGTTACTTCATCTGTAGGTTCCCCAACCTACTCAACTATGCAACCTCCATCATTTTCCTCAATAAATGTTATTCCAACACCTTTTGCAATCAACAAAGATTACTTACGTCACGATTTCAATTCAATAGAAAACAAAGTCAAAAGAGAATGGTTCCTTTCACACTTTGATTTAAAAGCTCAAGGATTCATTAGGTAAGAATGGTATTCATTCATGGAAAGACATCAAGCCAACGTTCCTTTCTTTAATTGGTGGGCTATGTTTGCCTTAGATAATAATCTTCCGGGCCCGTTCCACGTTAGCGAAATAAACACTAATATTAATTTCGCTAGGAAATGGTCCCTCTTAAATGGTCAAATACTTACTTCTTTTACTCCTCCATTACAGGAAATTGTATTAAATACCCCTGAAGGTAATAGTCCAGCAGTCTCATTCAAAATAGGTAGAAATGATCCAGAAAATAGTCAAGTAATGCTAAATGATATTAAAAAAGGTATATCATCAAAATAATTATATAAATCAAGCATTACATACAGTGTCTCAACAAGTCAATATGGTCTCTACTCAAGTTGAAGTATTTGTTAAAAAACAAGAAGTTGATTCATTGATTGAAAAATTAGAAAACTTAGACATTAATGATACCAAGAAAGATAAACCAAACTTTTTAGATGAGATTGCAAAACCTTTGTTCAAAATAAGACGTTCAAATAAATTAAAACTCCCAGATGGTAAGACTCCTTTAATTTGAAAAACAGAAGAAAATTAAAGGAGGCAGAAACTTTAACATCTAATTCCGTCAAAAGTACAGCTAATATTTTAGAAAAGGATTTAGCTCAACTAAATGATGGCTTCCAAACTATTCAAAAGTCACGTCCTAAAAGGATTACTCCAAAAAGGAAAACTGATAATACTAATACTTGCTATAAGTATGGTAAGTTAGGTCACTATGCAAAAATTTGTAACGTTAAAAAGAAATTAAAAGAGCTATATGCGGAACCTCCAAATATTCAAAGAAAATTAATTACTTTATTTAAACTCAAAGATACACCTGATCGATCAGAAAATTCGTCATCTTCCTCTAATTATGAAGACAATACTATCAATAAACTGGAAAGTGCGTCCAGCATTGAGTCCTCAAGACTATGCTATAAGTATATTAATGTCATAACTGCTAATAATAGTAGGAGGAAATTTTTATTGGATTTCGTTGAACAAATTCAAGATACCGCATTACGGAAAGAGTATTTACAAAAACTCAAAAGTATACTTATAAAAGAAGATTCTTTAGAACCTCCTCATAAGGTAAGCATCAATCAAATATTTGAAGCACGTAGAATTCCAAATATTTTAAGACCAGTTAATATTCAAGACTTAAAAAATGAAGTTAATAGATTAAAGAAACAAATTAAGGAATTATATAAAATGTTGAATTAGAAACAAGGTTATCATTCATTGAGAATAGCCCTTCTTCAGATCAACAGTTTGTTTCAACTATTAATCAAATAAATTTCCAAAAATGGTATATTCATATTACTCTAAAAATTAAAGATAGCTTTGAATTCAATACTATTGCATTACTAGATCGTGGCGTAGATCAAAATTGTATTCAGGAAGGATTAATTCCCTCTATATATTATGAAAAAACAAAAGAACGACTCCATAATGCTAATGGTACGGCATTACAAATTAGGTATAAATTATCTAATGCTTATATATGCAATCAGGGATTTTTTTTTAAAAACTCATTCATCTTAGTACGAGATATAGGTCAAGAAGTCATTCTTGGAACTCCTTTCATGACTCAAATCTATCCATTCAAAGTAGATCAAATTGGTGTGCATATAGAAGTTATGGGAACAATAATATCATTCAAATTTGTCACCCCTATTTATCAAAAAGAGTTATCTTTATTACAAAATTCCTTCATATTAAAACAAATTAATCTTCTTAACGAAAAGAAAAAACATATTCAATGTTTACAAAATGAAATTATTTATAAAAAAATTGAAGAAAGGTTATAACAACCCTCTATTCAAAAGCAAATACACAAACTATACGAATTGTTTAAAACTGAAGTATGCTTTGATCTTCCGAATGCCTTTCGGCAAAGAAAAAAGCATATCATATCACTTCCTTATGAAAAAGATTTCTCCGAAAAAAATATTCCAACTAAAGCTAGACCTATTCAGATGAATAAAGAACTCCTTGAATTCTGTAAAAAGAAAATAGAAACCTTATTAAAAAAGGGGTTAATTAGACCATCTAAGTCCCCTTGGAGCTGTGCAGCATTTTGTGTTAACAATCAAGCAGAAAAGGAGCGAGATGTCCCTCGTTTAGTTATTAATTATAAACCTTTAAACAAAGTATTACAATGGATCCGATATCCCATTCTTAATAAACGTGACTTACTCAATCGCTTATATGAGGTAACAATATTCTCAAAATTCGATATGAAAAGTGGTTTTTGGCAGATTCAAATTAAAGAGGAAGATAGGTATAAGACAGCATTTACCGTCCCATTCGGACATTATGAGTGGAATGTCATGCCCTTTGGTTTAAAGAACGCACCTTCGGAATTTCAAAACATTATGAATGATATTTTCAATCCTTATACTCACTTCACAATAGTATATATAGATGATGTTCTCGTCTATTCCAATAGTATTGATCAGCATTTTAAACATCTTCATACTTTTTTACACGTTATAAAAAGGAATGGATTAGTTGTATCAGCATCAAAGATGAAACTATTCCAAACCAAAATTAGATTTTTAGGACATGATATCTATCAAGGCACTATACGCCCAATCGCTAGGGCCATTGAATTTGCAGATAAATTTCCAGATGAAATCAAAGATAAAACTCAACTACAACGTTTTCTGAGTTGTCTTAATTATGTGTCTGAATTTTTCCCAAAATTAAGGCAATTTTGTGAACCTCTCTATAAAAGGTTACGAAAGGATTCCCCTCCATGGTCTGAAGAACATACTAATATTGTCAAGCTACTCAAACAAAGAGTCAAAACCTTACCATGTCTTGGAATACCCCACCCAAATGCTTTCATGATAGTCCAAACCGATGCCTCTGACATAGGCTACGGCGGCATCCTTCAACAGAAGCGACTCCCCTCTGCTTCTGTCGAACAAATAGTCCGCTACCATTCTGGCATTGGAATGACACTCAAAAGAATTATTCAACAATCAAAAAAGAAATTTTATCAATCGTTTTATGTATCTCCAAATTTCAAGATGATTTATTTAATAAAAAATTTCTTCTTCGCGTAGATTGCAAATCTGCAAAAGAAATTCTCCAAAAGGATGTTCAAAACATTATTTCTAAACAAATATTCGCCCGATGGCAAGCTATTTTATCTGCCTTTGATTTTGATCTTGAATTTATTCAAGGTAAAGACAATGCTGTACCAGATTTTTTAACACGAGAATTTTTACAAGGATCACATCATCAGCCCTTGACACAAACTCAATCCTAGCATACTCAACACCTGCATGGACCAAAACTATAATTTTGTTTTATTACTACTAACAACTTCAATATCTTATTTTCAGCCACCACTATGAATCAAGACAATAAAAGAGAAAGAAAAATTCAAACTTCACAGCAATATGCCATGACACTTGCTACTCCAACCCAAACCCATCCTCAATATTCAATCCCAGTTACAAACCAGTTCCAAACCTTACCTTCTGCAGATTTTCCTCCATTATCTTATGCTCACGCCTCAATCAAACCTCCTTCATCTCTTACTCAAACATCTTCTTTCGATCCATCCAAATATTTCACCAAACCAATACACAATCCGGTTGCCTATACTAAATACCGAGAACCCCAATCTCTTCTCGAACTCAATAAATTAGTCAAAGCTACGTTTCTTCTAGAATGCTACCATATTCCCGATTCTCCATTCAAAACACGACAATTTTATGAACTTATCCTGGTTGATTCAAAATCTGTAGAAATAGAACACATTCCCGATAAACATACACCAAATTTTATAGCCTATTCCAAATGTCGTGTCCTCAAAGTTCTTACAGGAAAAGACTGGCCTACTACATATACTACCAAATCCTTTTCTGTTCCATTCAATCCATCAGGTTATCACTATATTGATTATCAAAATGCTTGGTATGAAACATTTCTCTACCGACCATTCAATCATTCTTGGTTCATCAGTTTTGATACAAGACCTGAAATTACCTTTCCATCATGGTTTTATGAATGGTGGACTATCTATGGTAGTCTGCAAATCATATGGCCAGAAGAAGTCAAAAATTCATTTCAATTTTATTCCATCTACGCCACAAATCCTCCAGACCTCACAGAAATCCTATTCCACAAGAAATTTGGTATTCCATGGATTTTTTGTTGGTCCTTCAGTATTATACAATATTATCCACCACCGGCATCATTCTCTCTCGTCAGGGACTATAAGATCAAATGGTGGGAAAAATTTACAGTTAATAAGTTTTGTTCCTTAGACGTTGTTCAAGCAAAACTGCTGCATACGCCACAATCAATGATTCTAACCACACCCTCAACCCCTCAAAAGAAGCAAGAAAGGTCCTCAAAAGACACAGGCAAAGCTACCTCATCCAATGAGCTTAATGAACTCCAATTACTCAAGCCAGAAATCAAATTACTCAAAAAACAAAAGCAATTATTATCCTCCAAAGTGGCTTCCTCCAATTCACCCGCATCCTCGGATCATTCTGACTATGATCCATGGGGCGGTCCCTGTGCTCAAGACCCTTATGACTACTGAGTAGCTTTCTACTTCTACTCCTAGTCGATATTCAAAAAAAAAAAAAAAAGAGAGAATTACAAACACAAAAAATTACGAAAAGAGCCCGCAAAGGTCATGACCTTTGGCAAAAGTAAGGGCCCTTATTTCTTTACGTAGTTTTTATTTTGCAGGATTCCATTCAATTCCATAATCATGCATACAGGCATTCAAGCCATCCACTTGGCCAAGTTCAATTCATTGAATGATTCAAAGTCTACACATGATCAAAGGATAATCAATTCACTATCTACCTTGCACGACAAAGAAGAATGATTCAACAAAGATAGCTAGCAATTATTAAGGTCATTCAACGTGTCAACTTTCAATTCAATTTTGCCTGATGACTCATCATTATCAAAAGACATTTCAATACGGCACGCAATGACTCAACCAGTAAGTTCAACACGGCACGCAATTCAACCAAGCAAGTAATTATGCAAAACCATGACTCATCACCCCAAACAGTTCAAGACGTCAGAACAATCATTCAAGCCTACTGTTCACGACAGCTCATCAAACACCGTTTGGGACAGCTCATCTACAATAATTCAAGAATAGTCCAAGGTCTATTCTTACTCAGCACTGTTCCACTTTTGACGTGGCTTCAGTCCAAGTTCAACACAAAGCAACAATAATTCGAGATTGTCGGCAGCAATTATTAACACAAGATTCAATCTTTATCGCCCACTTGTTTACCTTTAATTCCGCATTGTATTCAATAAATAGACACTCCATAACGCTGCATTAGGCAGAACCAACACTTAGAACAAACAGTTAGAATCAATCACTTATACTACTCCTCCTCCTTCTCTCAAAAACCCCTGTACTCCATCTCCCAACCTTGTATCAAGTTTATTAATTCAAATCAAAGTAAGTTTTATTCATCTCCCTTCCTCATTTCAATTCTGTTATTTTAAATTCGTTTTAATTAGCATTTCAAAAATTATTTTCCTGTATCTTATCAATTTGCTACTCCGCTCCCCTGCATTAATCCACACTTAGGCCTTGCCTATTACCCGACCTAGGTCGATCCCGCTCCTCCTGGTATCAGAGCCAAGTAGGAGCCCTTAGGTAGTGTCGCGCCGTTGCTAGCGTTGGTCAGCTGTTGGTCAGCCCCAGTAAGTCCGTTGGTCAGCCTAGGTGAGGTGGTCCCAATGGGGTGGTCCCAGTGGTCCCGGTAGGATGTGCATGACTCTTAACTAAGTGTTCCAACGTAACTCAGATGGCCTCTTGGGTTAGAGATCATCTTAGTTTAGGTAGTAGTAAGAACTCAAATGTGGTGAACAGTAGGAAAGTTAGTAGTCAAATTGATGTGTCTAATTGGAAAATTCCTAAACAAAAGATAGAAACAATCTATCAAATAGGAAAATTTGATTTCAATACGGCTTTATCAATAAAAGATCATGAAGAAACTTTTAGTTTAGATGAAGAATTTCAAACTATTAAGCTACTTTCATCTCAACTTAATCCAAAATGTTTATTAAAACCTACTCTAGATGAAACCATACTACTAAAAGCTAAATCAGATAATATTACTACCTTTACTCCTAAGTTATTAAAGTGGAATGAAATTACTATTCCTCAAGAATTTATAATTCAAAATACCAGGCCACCAAGAAATATTGTTCAAAAGAATATTCAACAAATCATAGAAGAGACTGATGGTAGAGTACTAATAAGATTTAATTCAACTAAAGAACGAAGTTTATCTTCAAAATCTTTAGACAATTTAAAACTCCCTCGAACTTCATATTCAATGCCTTCTAGGCCGACTAGTTATGATTATTCTAAAGATAATCACATAGAAGATACTTAAAAGATTTATTACAAGGCTCCCGTAGCTGAGCCAATAGATGAAGTCACTTCATCTGTAGGTTCCCCAACCTCCCCAACTATGCAACCTCCATCATTTTCCTCAATCAATGCTATTTCAACACCTTTTGCAGTCAACAGAGATTACTTACGTCAAAATTTCAATTCAATAGAAAACAAAGTCAAAAGAGAATGGTTCCTTTCACACTTTGATTTAAAAACTCAAGCATTCATTAGGCAAGAATGGTATTCATTCATGGAAAGGCACCAAGTCAATATTCCTTTCTTTAATTGGTGGCTATGTTTGCCTTAGATAATAATCTTCCAGACCCGTTCCACGTTAATGAAATAAACACTAATATTAATTTTACTAAAAAATGGATCCTCTTAAATGGTCAAATACTTACTTCTTTTACCCCTCCATTACAAGAAATCGTATTAAATACCCCTGAAGGTAATATTCTAGCAATCCCATTCAAAATAGGTAGAAATGATGCAGAAAATAGTCAAGTAATGCTAAGTGATATTAAAAAGGTATTTCATCAAAATAATTATACAAATCAAGTATTACATATAGTGTCTCAACAAGTCAATATGGTCTCTACTCAAGTTGAAGCAATTGTTAAAAAACAAGAAGTTGATTCATTAACTGAAAAATTAGAAAACTTAGACATTAATGATACCAAGAAGGACAAACCAAACTTTTTAGATGAGATTGCAAAACCTTTATTCAAAATAAGACGTTCAAATAAATTAGAACTTGCTAATACTCCATTAATTTCAAAAATAGAAGAAAAATTAAAGGAGGCAGAAACGTCAGCATCTCATTCAATTAAAAGTACAGTTAATATTCTAGAAAAAGATTTATCTCAACTAGATGATGATTTCCAAAATATTAATAAAATATATAAGAAGGAAATTCCCTATTACTCCAAACAAACTCCTCCAGATCTTCACCTTGAAAGTGCAAAAACAATAATTACTAAAAACTTTGCTGGTGATTCAATATATGAATGGAATATAGATGGTCGTAGTGACCATGAAATATTCATAACCCCCCAAAGAATGTTAATTGCTTATACAGCCTATTCAACTAAACATGCAACAGATTTACAAGCTTTTGATTTATTAATATCAGGATTCACTGGTATACTCAAAAATTGGTGGGAAAATTATATTCAAGAAGATGAACGTACCAAAATTAGAACTCATACTAATTCTCAAGGGTAACTAGACAATATAGAAACATTGATTTATACAATAGTTACTAATTTTCTTGGAAGTCCAAACGATATTACAGCTGCAACAGATATTCTTTTAACAAATCTAAGGTGCCCAACTCTAGAAGACTACAATTGGTACAAAGATACATTTTTAACATATCTATTAAAAAGGGAAGACTGTCGTCAATCCTATTGGAAGGAAAAATTCATTTCAGGATTACCATCCTTATTTTCTCAACGAATATTCAATAAATTAAACGAACTCATTGGCAAAAGCCCTATTCCATTCGAACAAATTACGTTTGGTCAATTATTAAGCTTTATTAAAAAGGAAGGAATTTCTTTATGCAACGAATTAAAGTTACAAGCCAGATACTCAACAGATAATACTGCCAAGCGAAAAGAGTTAGGTTCTTTTTGTGAAGCCTTTTGTCTTCCAAAGTTAGAAGCTCCATCTGTCAAAAAATGAAGAAAAACTCAAATTAATAAGAAGAAACCATGTACTACAAGAAATCCAACTTACAAAAAATTAAGTCCTAAAAAGCCTACTCCAAAAGGAAAAGCTGATCATACTAATACTTGTTATAAGTGTGGTAAACTAGGCCACTATGCAACAAATTGTAAAGTTATAAAGAAACTCAATGAAATCTGTGCAGAAAATCCAGACATTCAAGAAAAATTAATTACCTTATTTGTACTCAAAGATACGCCTAATCAATCGGGAAATTCATCATCCTCCTCTGATTATGAAAATAATGTTATTAATGAACTAGAAAGTGACTCAAGTGAATACTCATCCGGTAATGAGTCTTCAAGATTATGCCATAAGTGTATTAATGTCATAACTACTAATAATAGTGAAAAGAAATTTTTATTAGATTTAATTGAACAAATTCAAGATACCGAATTAAGGAAAGAGTATTTACAAAAACTCAAAGGTATATTAATAAAGGAAGATTGTTTAGAACCTGCTCATATGGTAAGTATCAATAAAATATTTGAAACCTGTGAGATTCCAAATATTCTAAAGGCAGTTAATATTCAAGACTTAAAAATCAAGTTAATATATTAAAAGAACACATTAAAAATTTACACAAAGATTTATGTTCATTACAAACAAAAGATCTTGAATTAGAAACAAGGTTAACATTAATAGAAAATTGTCCTTCTTCACCGAACATTCAATCAGAAGACACTCCTACGGATCCACAATTTGTTTCAACTATTAATCAAATAAATTTCCAAAAGTGGTATATTCCTATTACTCTTAAAATTAAAGATAGTTTTGAATGCAATACTATTGCACTACTAGATAATGGTGCAGATCAAAATTATATTCAAGAAGGATTAATTCCCTCAATATATTATGAACGGACAAAAGAACGACTCCATACTATTAATGGTATGGCATTACAAGTTAAGCATAAATTATCTAATGCTTATATATGCAATCAAGGATATTGTTTCAAAAATTCATTCATTTAGCACGGGATATGAGTCAAGAAGTTATTCTTGGAACTCCTTTCCTTACTCAAATTTATCCATGTAAAGTAGATCAGATAGGTGTGCATACAGAAATTATGGAAACTACAATATCATTCAAATTTATCAATTCTATTTATCAAAACGATTTACCTTTATTACAAAATGCTTCAATAACAAAGCAAATTAATGTAATTGAATGTAATAATCCAAAATACTGGTATAAATTAGAACAACATGACCTCATTCAACGACTCAATAATGATCAAAAGGAATTGCAAGAAATAAATAAACAACTAGAAGAATTAACCATTAGCTTACACAATCATATAGCCTCAATAGATTTTAAAGACCTTTATACAAAATGGTTACATGAGTATTATCGATTAACTTGCCAGCATCATGATTTAGAAAAAACCATAGACTATTGCAAACCAATCTTAGAATACTCAATACCTGCATAGGCCATTATCAAATCATCTAGCCTACACCCATTCAATGCGGAGTAAAATATTTCCAAAACTTCAAACATCTACTCAATACCTTGACAAAGCATTTTCTCTATTCTAACAACCATCATTTATTTTCAGCCATCAACACTTTAAACGTCTCAGTCCTTTACCATGAATACTCAAACCCATCTTCCCTGCGCAGTCCCTGATCCAACTCAATTTCAAAGTTCACAATCCAATAAAATTCCTCAAGCCTCAATTCCACATCCTTCATCGTCCACTCAAATATTTTTCTTCTGAACTATCAAAACATTTTCATACATATCTCACCATGGACAATAACGACAAAGACAAAAACATAATCAATGATGCCAATTCCATTCAATTACCAAATTTTCCACATGAACTACTCCTATTTTATCTTCGTGACCATGAACTCTACTATACATCGTTCTATGGACCATGATACAATGAAAATGCTATCTTCATTGATTATCAAGACTGGTATAATTCCTCTGAAATATCATTTTACAGTTATCTCAAACTCATTAAAGCTTATCAAATGCTTGTTCAAGATGTCGACAATCATCCCGTTCTCATCATTATGCCTACTGGGTATATTAATTATTTCAAATGGTTCCGTAAATACCTTGAATATTGGACAGCTTTTGGACCTCGTATTTTCAAATTTGTTTCAAAAATGTTCCCTGATGTTCATATTTGTCCAGTTGATCAAAGTCATACTCAAGTCCTCATACCATTACACTATCCATTCCAAATCAATGCTTCCTGTCTTATTCACACACCATATGGTCTACGGTGCAAATACCTACAAGATGATTATTTCCATTTTCACTACTAATTACTCCCTGATCAATTCATCCTTTTGTCACATGGGATAATTCTTGTGCGCCAGATCCTTATGACTATTGAGTAGATTTTCTACTCCTCGTCATTATTCAAAAAAAAAGACAAAAGAAAAAAGAAAAAGAACAAAAGACAATTACCAAAACAAAATCAAGAAAAGAGCCCGCAAAGGTCACGACCTTGGGCAAAAGTAAGGCCCTTATTTCTTTACATAGTTTTTGTTTTGCAGGATTCCATTCAATTCCATAATTATGCATACAAGCATTCAAGCCATCCACTTGGCCAAGTTCAATTCATTGAATGAAAGTCTACACATGATCAAAGGACAATCAATTCACTATCTACCTTGCACGACAAAGAAGAATGATTCAACAAAGATAGCTAGCAATTACCAAGGTCATTCAACGTGTCAACTTTCAATTCAATTTTGCCTAATGACTCATCATCGTCAAAAGACATTTCAATACGGCACGCAATGACTCAACCAGTAAGTTCAACACGGCACGCAATAATTCAACCAAGCAAGTAATTATGCAAAACCATAACTCATCTCCCCAAACAGTTTAAGACGTCAGAACAATCATTCAAGCCTACTGTTCATGACAGCTCATCAAACACTGTTCGGGACAGCTCATCTACAATAATTCAAGAATAGTCCAAGGTCCATTATTACTCAGCACTGTTCCACTTTTGACGTGGCTCCAGTCCAAGTTCAACACAAAGCAACAATAATTCAAGATTATCGGCAGCAATTATCAACACAAGACTCAATCTTTATCGTCCACTTGTTTACCTTTAATTCCATGTTGTATTCTATAAATAGACACTCCATAACGCTGCATTAGGCGGAACCAACACTTAGAACCAACAATTAGAACGAAATCATAACTTGTACTACTCCTCCTCCTTCTCTCAAAAACCCCGGTACTTCATCTCCCAACCTTGTATCAAGTTTATTAATTCAACTCAAAGTAAGTTTTATTCATCTCTTTTTCTCATTTCAATTCTGTTGTTTTCAAATTCGTTTTTTTTTGCGTTTCAAAATTATTTTCCTGCATCATATCAATTTGCTCCTCCACTCCCCTACATTAATCCACATTTAGGCCTTACCTATTACCCGGCCTATGTCTAAGTTTTCTAATTTTTCAGTCAATGAATCAACTTCTTGTTTTTTAACAAATGCTTCAACTTGAGTAGAGACCATATTGACTTGTTGAGACACTGTATGTAACACTTGATTTGTATAATTATTTTGATGATATACTTTTTTAGTATCACTTAGCATTACTTGACTATTTTCTGGATTATTTCTACCTATTTTGAATGAGACTGCTGGACTATTACGTTCAGAGGTATTTAATACGATTTCTTGTAATAGAGGAGTAAAAGAAGTAAGTATTTGACCATTTAAGAGGGTCCATTTCTTAGCGAAATTAATATTAGTGTTTATTTCACTAACGTGGAACGGGTCTGGAAGATTATTATCTAAGGCAAACATAGCCCACCAATTAAAGAAAGGAATGTTGGCTTGATGTCTTTCCATGAATGAGTACCATTCTTGCCTAATGAATGCTTGAGCTTTTAAATCAAAGTGTGAAAGGAACCATTCTCTTTTGACTTTGTTTTCTATTGAATTGAAATCTTGACGTAAGTAATCTTTGTTGATTACAAAAGGTGTTGGAATAACATTTATTGAGGAAAATGATGGAGATTACATAGTTGAGTAGGTTGGGGAACCTACAGATGAAGTAACTTTATGATCTTTTATTGAAAAAGCAGTATTGAAATCAAATTTTCCTATTTGATAGATTGTTTCTATTTTTTGTTTCGGAATTTTCCAAGTATACACATCAATTTGACTACTAACTTCCCTACTGTTCATCACATTTGAGTTCTTACTACTACCTAAACTAAGACGATCTCTAACCCAAGAGGCCATCTGAGTTATGTTGGAACACTTAGCTAAGAGTCATGCACATCCTACCGGGACCACTGGGACCACCCCACCGGGACCACCTCACCTGGGCTGATGAACGGACTTACTGGGGCTGACCAATAGCTAACCAATGCTAGCCACGGTGAGACACTACCTAAGGGCACCTACTTGGCACTGATACTAGGAAAGATAAACCAAACTTTTTAGATAAGATTGCAAAACCTTTGTTCAAAATAAGACGTTCAAATAAATTAAAACTCCTAGATGGTAAGACTCCTTTAATTTCAAAAACAGAAGAAAAATTAAAGGCAGCAGAAACTTCAACATCTAATTCCGTCAAAAGTACAGCTAATATTTTAGAAAAGGATTTAGCTCAACTAAATGATGGCTTCCAAACTAATCAAAAGTCACATTCTAGATCCAAAAAGGAAAACTAATCATACTAATACTTGCCATAAGCATGGTAAGTTAGGTCACTATGCAAAAATTTGTAACGTTAAAAAGAAATTAAAAGAGCCATATGCGGAACCTCCAGATATTCAAAGAAAATTAATTACTTTATTTAAACTAAAAGATACGCCTGATCGATCAGAAAATTCGTCATCTTCCTCTAACTATGAAGACAATACTATCAATAAACTGGAAAGTGCGTCCAGCGAATATCCATCAGGCAACGAGTTCTCAAGATTATGCTATAAGTATATTAATTTCATAACTACTAATAATAGTGAAAAGGAATTTTTATTGGATTCAATTGAACAAATTCAAGATACCGAATTAAGGAAAGAGTATTTATAAAAACTCAAAGGTATATTAATAAAAGAAGATTCTTTGACACCTTCTCATAATGTAAGTATCAATAAAATATTTGAAATACGTAGGATTCCAAATATTTTAAAACCAGTTAATATTCAAGACTTAAAGAACGAAGTTAATAGATTAAAGGAACAAATTAAGAAATTATATAAAAATTTATTACAAATAAAAGATCTTGAATTAGAAACAAGGTTACCATTCATTGAGAATAGTCCTTCAGATCAACAATTTGTTTCAACTATTAATCAAATAAATTTTCAAAAATGGTATATTCATATTACTTTAAGAATTAAAGATAGTTTTGAATTCAATACTATTGCACTACTAGATAGTGGCGCATATCAAAATTGTATTCAGGAAGGATTAATTCCCTCTATATATTATGAAAAAACAAAAGAACGACTCCATAATGCTAATGGTACGGCATTACAAATTAGGTATAAATTATCTAATGCTTATATATGCAATCAGAGATTTTGTTTTAAAAACTCATTCATCTTAGTACAAGATATAGGTCAAGAAGTCATTCTTGGAACTCCTTTCATGACTCAAATCTATCCATTCAAAGTAGATCAAATTGGTGTGCATAAGAAGTTATGGGAACAATAATATCATTCAAATTTGTCGCCCCTATTTATCAAAAAGAGTTATCTTTATTACAAAATTCCTTCATATTAAAACAAATTAATCTTCTTAACGAAAAGAAAAAACATATTCAATGTTTACAAAATGAAATTATTTATAAAAAAAATTGAAGAAAGGTTACAACAACGCTCTATTCAAAAGCAAATACACGAACTATATGAATTGTTTAAAACTGAAGTATGCTCTGATCTTCCCAATGCCTTTTGGCAAAGAAAAAAGCATATCATATCACTTCCTTATGAAAAAGATTTCTCCGAAAAAAATACTCCAACTAAAGCTAGACCCATTCAAATGAATAAAGAACTCCTTGAATTCCGTAAAAAGGAAATAGAAACCTTATTAAAAAAGGGATTAATTAGACCATCTAAGTCCCCTTGGAGCTGTGCAGCATTTTATGTTAACAATCAAGCAGAAAAGGAGCGAGGTGTCCCTCGTTTAGTTATTAATTATAAACCTTTTAACAAAGTATCACAATGGATCCGATATCCCATTCCTAATAAACGTGACTTACTCAATCGCTTATATGAGGCAACAATATTCTCAAAATTCGATATGAAAAGTGGGTTTTGGCAGATTCAAATTAAAGAGGAAGATAGGTATAAGACAGCATTTACCGTCCCATTCGGACATTATGAGTGGAATGTCATGCCCTTTGGCTTAAAGAACGCACCTTCAGAATTTCAAAATATTATGAATGATATTTTCAATCCTTATACTCATTTCACAATAGTATATATAGTAGATGTTCTCATCTATTCCAATAGTATTGATCAGCATTTTAAACATCTTTATACCTTTTTACACGTTATAAAAAAGAATGGATTAGTTGTATCAGCACCAAAGGTGAAACTATTCCAAGCCAAAATTAGATTTTTAGGACATGATATCTATCAAGGCACTATACGCCCAATCGCTAGGGTAATTGAATTTGCAGATAAATTTCCAGACGAAAAGATAAAACTCAACTATAACGTTTTCTGGGTTGTCTTAGTTATGTGTCTGAATTCTTCCCAAAATTAAGGCAATTTTGTGAACCTCTCTATAAAAGATTACGAAAGGATTCTCCTCCATGGTCTGAAGAACATACTAATATTGTCAAGCTACTCAAACAAAAGGTCAAAACCATACCATGTCTTCGAATACCCCACCCAAATGCCTTCATGATAGTCCAAACCGATGCCTCTGACATAGGCAACGGCGGTATCCTTCAACAGAGGAGACTCCCCTCTGCTTCTGCCGAACAAATAGTTCGCTATCATTCCGGCATTTGGAATGAAACTCAAAAGAATTATTCAACAATTAAAAAAGAAATTTTATCAATCGTTTTATGTATCTCCAAATTTAAAGATGATTTATTTAATAAAAAATTTCTTCTTCGCATAGATTGCAAATCTGCAAAAGAAATTCTCCAAAAGGATGTTCAGAACATTGTTTCTAAACAAACATTCGCTCGCTGGCGAGCTATTTTATCTGCCTTTGATTTTGACATTGAATTTATTCAAGGCAAAGACAATTTTTTACCTGATTTTTTAACACGAGAATTTTTACAAGGATCACATCAACAGCCCTTGACACAAAACCAATCTTAGCAGACTCAATACCTGCATGGGCCAAAATTATAATTTTATTCTATTACTACTAACAACTTCAATATCTTATTTTCAGCCACCACTATGAATCAAGACAATAAAAAAGAAAGAAAAATTCAAACTTCACAGCAATATGCCATGACACCTGCTACTCCAACCCAAACCCATCCTCAATATTCAATCCCAGTTACAAACCAGTTCCAAACCTTACCTTATGCAGATTTTCCTCCATTATCCTATGCCCACGCCTCAATCAAACCCCCTTCATCTCCTACTCAAACGTCTTCTTTCGATCCATCCAAATATTTCACCAAACCAACACACAATTCGGTTGCCTATACTAAATACCGAGAACCCCAATCTCTTCTCGAACTCAATAAATTAGTCAAAGCTACGTTTCTTCCAGAATGCTACCATATTCCCGATTCTCCATCAAAACACGACAATTTTATGAATTTATCTTGGTTGATTCAAAATCTGTAGAAATAGAACACATTCCCGATAAACATACACCAAATTTTACAGCCTATTCCAAATGTCGTATCCTCAAAGTTCTTACAGGAAAAGACTGGCCTACTACATATACTACCAAATCCTTTTCTATTCCATTCAATCCGTCAGGTTATCACTATATTGATTATCAAAATGCTTGGTATGAAACATTTCTCTACCGACCATTCAATCACTCTTGGTTCATCAGTTTTGATACAAGACCTGAAATTACCTTTCCATTATAGTTTTATGAATGGTGGGCTATCTATGGTAGTCTGCAAATCATATGGCCAGAAGAAGTCAAAAACTCATTTCAATTTTATTCTACCTACGCCACAAATCCTCCAGACCTCACAGAAATCCTATTCCACAAGAAATTTGGTATTCCATGTATTTTTTGTTGGTCCTTCAGTATTATGCAATATTATCCACCACCGGCATCATTCTCTCTCGTCAGGGACTATAAGATCAAATGGTGGGAAAAATTCGCAGTTAACAGGTTTTGTTCCTTAGATGTTGTTCAAGCAAAACTGCTGCATACACCACAATCAATGATTCTAACCACACCCTCAACCCCTCAAAAGAAGCAAGAACGGTCCTCAAAAGACACAGGCAAAGCTACCTCATCCAATGAGACAGGCAAAGCTACCTCATCTAATGAGCTTGATGGACTCCAATTACTCAAGCGAGAAATCAAATTACTCAAAAAACAAAAGCAATTATTATCCTCCAAAGCGGCCTCCTCTAATTCACCCGCATCCTCGGATCATTCTGACTATGATCTATGGGGCGGTCCCTGTGCTCAAGACTCTTATGACTACTGAGTAGCTTTCTACTTCTACTCCTAGTCGTTATTAAAAAAAAAAAACAAAAAAAAAGAGAGAGAATTACAGACACAAAAAATTACGAAAAGAGCCCGCAAAGGTCATGACCTTTGGCAAAGGTAAGGGCCCTTATTTCTTTACGTAGTTTTTGTTTTGTAGGATTCCATTCAATTCCATAATCATGCATACAAGCATTCAAGCCATCCACTTGGCCAAGTTTAATTCATTGAATTATTCAAAGTCTACATATGATCAAAGGACAATCAATTCACTATTTACCTTGCACGACAGAGAAGAATGATTCAACAAAGATAGCTAGCAATTATTAAGGTCATTCAACATGTCAACTTTCAATTCAATTTTGCCTGATGACTCATCATCGTCAAAAGACATTTCAATATGGCACGCAATGACTCAACCAGTAAGTTCAACACGACACGCAATTCAACCAAGTAAGTAATTGTGCAAAACCATGACTCATCACCCCAAACAGTTCAAGACGTAAGAACAATCATTCAAGCCTCCTGTTCACGACAGCTCATCAAACACTGTTCGGGACAGCTCATCTACAATAATTCAAGAATAGTCCAAGGTCCATTATTACTCAGCACTGTTCCACTTTTGACGTGGCTCCAGTCCAAGTTCAACACAAAGCAACAATAATTCAAGATTGTCGGCAGTAATTATCAACACAAGATTCAATCTTTATCGTCCACTTGTTTACCTTCAATTCCACATTGTATTCTATAAATAGACACTCCATAACGCTGCATTAGGTAGAACCAACACTTAGAACCAACAATTAGAACAAAATCATAACTTGTACTACTCCTCCTCCTTCTCTCAAAAACCCCTCTACTCCATCTCCCAACCTTGTATCAAGTTTATTAATTCAAATCAAAGTAAGTTTTATTCATCTCCTTTTCTCATTTCAATTCTGTTATTTTCAAATTCGTTTTTAGCGTTTCAAAATTATTTTCCTGCATCATATCAATTTGATACTCCGCTCCCCTGCATTAATCCACACTTAGGCCTTACCTATTACCCGGCCTAGGTCGATCCTGCTCGTCCTGGTATCAGAGCCAAGTAGGTGCCCTTAGGTAGTGTCTCATCGTCGCTAGCATTGGTCAGCTGTTGGTCAGCCCCAGTAAGTCCGTTGGCCAGCCCAGGTGAGGTGGTTCCGGTGGGGTGGTCCCAGTGGTCCCGGTAGGATGTGCATGACTCCTAGCTAAGTGTTCCAACGTAACTCAGATGGCCTCTTGGGTTAGAGATCGTCTTAGTTTAGGTAGTAGTAAGAACTCAAATGTGATGAACAGTAGGGAAGTTAGTAGTCAAATTGATGTGTATACTTGGAAAATTCCTAAACAAAAGATAGAAACAATCTATCAAATGGGAAAATTTGATTTCAATACGGCTTTATCAATAAAAGATCATGAAGAAACTTTTAGTTTAGATGAAGAATTTCAAACTATTAAGCTACTTTCATCTCAACTTAATCCAAAATGTTTATTAAAACCTACTCTAGATGAAACCATACTACTAAAAACTGAATTAGATAATATTACTACCTTTACTCCTAAATTATTAAAGTGGAATGAAATTACTATTCCTCAAGAATTTATAATTCAAAATACCAGGCCACCAAGAAATATTACTCAAAAGAATATACAACAAATCATAGAAGAGACTGATGGTAGAGTACTAATAAGATTTAATTCAACTAAAGAACGAAGTTTATCTTCAAAATCTCTAGACAATTTAGAACTCCCTCGAACTTCATATTCAATGCCTTCTAGGCCAACTAGTTATGATTATTCAAAAGATAATCACATAGAAGATACTCAAAAGATTTATTGCAAAGCTCCTATAACTGAGCAAATAGATGAAGTTACTTCATCTGTAGGTTCCCCAACCTACTCAACCATGCAACCTCCATCATTTTCCTCAATCAATGTTATTTCAACACCTTTTGTAATCAACAAAGATTACTTACGTCAAAATTTCAATTCAATAGAAAACAAAGTCAAAAGAGAATGGTTCCTCTCACACTTTGATTTAAAAGCTCAAGCATTCATTAGGCAAGAATGGTATTCATTTATGGAAAGACACCTAGTCAATATTCCTTTCTTTAATTGGTGGGCTATGTTTGCCTTAGGAAATAAACTTTCAGACCCATTCCAAGTTAAAGAAATAAATACCAATATTAATTTTGCAAAAAAATCGACCCTCTTAAATGGTCAAATACTTACTTCTTTTACCCCTCCATTGCAAGAAATCGTATTAAATACCCCTGAAGGTAATATTCCAGCAGTCCCATTCAAAATAGGTAGAAATGATCCAAAAAATAGTCAAGTAATGCTAAGTGATATTAAAAAGGTATATCATCAAAATAATTATACAAATCAAGTATTACATACAGTGTCTCAACAAGTCAATATGATCTCTACTCAACTTGAAGCGATTGTTAAAAAACAAGAAGTCGATTCATTAACTGAAAAATTAGAAACTTAGATATTAATGATACCAAGAAGGACAAACCAAACTTTTTAGGTGAGATTGCAAAACCTTTATTCAAAATAAGACGATCAAATAAATTAGAACTCCCAGATGCTAATACTCCATTAATTTCAAAAATAGAAGAAAAATTAAAGGAGTCAGAAACTTCAACATCTCATTCAGCCAAAAGTACAGTTAATATTTTAGAAAAAGATTTATCTCAACTAGATGATGATTTCCAAAATATTAATAAAATATATAAGAAGGAAATTCCCTGTTACTCCAGACAAACTCCTCCAGATCTTCACCTTGAAAGTGCAAAAACAATAATTACTGAAAACTTTGCTGGTGATTCAATATATGAGTGGAATATAGATGGTCGTAGTGACCATGAAATATTCATAACCCTCCAAAGAATGTTAATTGCTTATACAGCCTATTCAACTAAACATGCAACAGATTTACAAGCTTTTGATTTGTCAACATCAGGATTCACGGGTATGCTCAAAAATTGGTGGGAAAATTATATTCAAGAAAACGAACGTGCCAAAATTAGAACTCATACTAATTCTCAAGGACAACTAGACAATATAGAAACATTGATTTATACAATAGTTACTAATTTTCTTGGAAGTCCAAAAGATATTACAGCTGCAACAGATATTTTTTTAACAAATCCAAGGTGCCCAACTCTAGAAGACTATAATTGGTACAAAGATACATTTTTAACATATCTATTAAAAAGGGAAGACTGTCGTCAACCCTATTGGAAGGAAAATTTCATTTCAGGATTACCATCCTTATTTTCTCAACGAATATTCAATAAATTGAGCGAACTCATTGGTAAAAGCCCTATTCCATTCGAACAAATTACGTTTGATAAATTATTAAGCTTTATTAAAAAGGAAGGAATTTCTTTATGCAACGAATTAAAGTTACAAGCCAGATACTCAACAGATAATGCCGCCAAGCGAAAAGAGTTAGGTTCTTTTTGTGAAGCCTTTTGTCTTCCAAAGTTAGAAGCTCCATCTGTCAAAAAACGAAGAAAAACTCAAATTAATAAGAAGGAACCGTATACTACAAGAAATCCAACTTACAAAAAATTAAGTTCTAAAAAGCCTACTACAAAAGGAAAAGCTGATCATACTAATACTTGTTGTAAGTGTGGTAAATTAGGCCACTATGCAACAAATTGTAAAGTTAAAAAGAAACTCAATGAAATCTGTGCAGAACATCCAGACATTCAAGAAAAATTAATTACTTTATTTGAACTCAAAGATACGTCTAATCAATCGGGAAATTCATCATCCTCCTCTAGTTATGAAAATAATGTTATTAATGAACTAGAAAGTGAGTCAAGTGAATACTCATCAGGTAATGAGTCTTCAAGATTATGCTATAAGTGTATTAATGTCTTAACTACTAATAATAGTGAAAAGGAATTTTTGTTAGATTTAATTGAACAAATTCAAGATACCGAATTAAGAAAAGAGTATTTACAAAAACTCAAAGGTATATTAATAAAAGAAGATTCTTTAGAACCTCCTCATAAGATAAGTATAAATAAAATATTTGAAACCCATGAGATTCCAAATATTCTAAAGGCAGTTAATATTCAAGACTTAAAAAACGAAGTTAATATATTAAAAGAACACATTAAAAATTTGTATAAAGATTTATGTTTCTTACAAACAAAAGATCTTGAATTAGAAGCAAGGTTAACATTAATAGAAAATAGTCCTTCTTCACCGAACATTCAATCAGAAGACACTCCTACGGATCCACAATTTGTTTCAACTATTAATCAAATAAATTTCCAAAAGTGGTATATTCCTATTACTCTTAAAATTAAAGATAGTTTTGAATGCAATACTATTGCACTATTAGATAGTGGTCCAGATCAAAATTGTGTTCAACAAGGATTAATTCCCTCAATATATTATGAACGGACAAAAGAACGACTCCATGCTACTAATGGTATGGCATTACAAGTTAAGTATAAATTATCTAATGCTTATATATGCAATCAAGGATATTGTTTCAAAAATTCATTCATTTTAGTACGAGATATGAGTCAAGAAGTTATTCTTAGAACTCCTTTCCTTACTCAAATTTATCCATTTAAAGTATATCAGATAGGTGTGCATACAGAAATTATGGAAACTACAATATCATTCAAATTTGTCAATTCTATTTATCAAAACGATTCACCTTTATTATAAAATGCTTCAATAACAAAGCAAATTAATGTAATTGAATGTAATAATCCAAAATACTGGTACAAATTAGAACAATGTGACCTCATTCAACAACTCAATAATGATCAAAAGGAATTGCAAGAAATAAATAAGCAACTAGAAGAATTAACCATTAGCTTACGCAATCATATAGCCACAATAGATTTTAAAGACTTTTATACAAAATGGTTACATGAGTATCATCAATTAGCTTGCCAGCATCATGATTTAAAAAAAACCATAGACTATTGGCAAACCAATCTTAGAATACTTAATACCTACATAGGCCATTATCAAATCATCTAGCCTACACCCATTCAATGCGGAGTAAAATATTTACAAAACTATTTTTTCAAAAGGTTTTTGAGCAAAGCAAAACAAGTTTTCAACACCTTGACAAAGCATTTTCTCTATTCTAACAACCATCATTTATTTTCAGCCATCAACACTTCAAACATGTCAGTCCTTTACCACGAATACTCAAACCCATCTTCCCTATGCAGTCCCTGATCCAACTCAATTTCAAAGTTCACAATCCAACAAAATCCCTCAAGCCTCAATTCCACATCCTTCATCGTCCACTCAAATATTTTCTTCTGAGCTATCAAAACATTTTCATATATATCTCACCATGGACAATAACGACGAAGGCAAAAACCTAATCAATGACTCCAATTCCATTCAATTACCAAATTTTCCACATGAACCACTCCTATTTTATATTCGCGACCATGAACTCTACTATACATCGTTCTGTGGATCGCGATACAATGAAAATGCTATCTTTATTGATTATCAAGACTGGCATAATTCCTCTGAAATATCATTTTACAGTTATCTCAAACTCATTAAAGCTTATCAAACGCTTGTTCAAGATGTCAATAATCATCCAGTTCTCATCGTTATGCCCACTGGGTATATTAATTATTTCAAATGGTTCCGTAAACACCTTGAATATTGGACAGCTTTTGGACCTCATATTTTCAAATTTATTTCAAAAATGTTCCCTGATGTTCATATTTGTCTAGTTGATCAAAGTCATACTCAAGTCCTCATACCATTACACTATCCATTCCAAATCGATGCTTCCTGTCTTATTCACACGCCATATGGTCTACGGTGCAAATATCTAAAAGATGATTATTTCCATTTTCGCTACTAATTACTCCCTGATCAATTCATCCTTTGTCACATGGGATAATCCTTGTGCGCCAGATCCTTATGACTGTTGAGTAGATTTTCTATTCCTTGTCATTATTCAAAAAAAAAAAAAGACAAAAGAAAAAAGAAAAAGAACAAAAGACAATTACCAAAACAAAATCAAGAAAAAAGCCCGCAAAGGTCACGGCCTTTGGCAAAAGTAAGGGCCCTTATTTCCTTACATGGTTTTTGTTTTGCAGGATTCCATTCAATTCCATAATTATGCATACAAGCATTCAAGCCATCCACTTGTCCAAGTTCTATTTATTGAATGAAAGTCTACACATGATCAAAGGACAATCAATTCACTATCTACCTTGCACGACAAAGAAGAATGATTCAACAAAGATTGCTAGCAATTATTAAGGTCATTCAACGTGTCAACTTTCAATTCAATTTTGCCTGATGACTCATCATCGTCGAAAGACATTTCAACACAGCATGCAATAACTCAACCAAAGCAAGTAATTATGCAAAACCATGACTCATCAAGACGTCAGAACAATCATTCAAGCCTACTGTTCACGACAGCTCATCAAACACTGTTCGGGATAGCTCATCTACAATAATTCAAGAATAGTCCACGGTCCATTATTACTCAGCACTGTTCCACTTTTAACGTGGCTCCAGTCCAAGTTCAACACAAAGCCACAATAATTCGAGATTGTCGGCAGCAATTATCAACACAAGACTCAATCTTTATCGTCCACTTGTTTACCTTTAATTCCATGTTGTATTTTATAAATAGACACTCCATAACGCAGCATTAGGTAGAACCAACAAGTAAAACCAACAATTAGAATTACTTGCACTACTCCTCCTCCTTCTCTCAACAAACCCCTGTACTCCATCTCCCAACCTTGTATCAAGTTTATTAATTCAAATCAAAGTAAGTTTTATTCATCTCCTTTTCTCATTTCAATTCTGTTATTTTCAAATTCATTTTTGCGTTTCAAAATTATTTTCCTGCATCATATCAATTTGCTACTCCGCTCCTCTGCATTAATCCACACTTAGGCCCCAGTAAGTCCGTTGGTCAGCCCAGGTGAGGTGGTCCCAGTGGGGTGGTCCCAGTGGTCCTGGTAGGATGTGCATGACTCTTGGCTAAGTGTTCCAACGTAACTCAGATGGCCTCTTGGGTTAGAGATCGTCTTACTTTAGGTAGTAGTGAGAACTCAACTGTGGTGAACAGTAGGGAAGTTAGTAGTCAAATTGATGTGTATACTTGGAAAATTCCTAAACAAAAGATAGAAACAATCTATCAAATAGGAAAATTTGATTTCAATACGGCTTTATCAATAAAAGATCATGAAGAAACTTTTAGTCTAGATGAAGAATTTCAAACCATTAAGTTACTTTCATCTCAACTTAATCCAAAATGTTTATTAAAACCTACTCTAGATGAAACCATACTACTAAAAGCTGAATCAGATAATATTACTACCTTTACTCCTAAATTATTAAAGTGGAATGAAATTACTATTTCTTAAGGATTTATAATTCAAAATACCAGGCCATCAAGAAATATTGCTCAAAAGAATATTCAACAAATCATAGAAGAGACTGATGGTAGAGTACTAATAAGATTTAATTCAACTAAAAAACGAAGTTTATCTTCAAAATCTTTAGACAATTTAGAACTCCCTCGAACTTCATATTCAATGCCTTCTAGGCCAACTAGTTACGATTATTCAAAAGATAATCACATAGAAGATACTCAAAAGATTTATTACGAAGCTCCCATAGCTGAGCCAATAGATGAAGTTACTTCATCTGTAGGTTCCCCAACCTACTCAACTATGCAACCTCCATCATTTTCCTCAATCAATGTTATTTCAACACCTTTTGTAATCAACAAAGATTACTTACGTCAAAATTTCAATTCAATAGAGAACAAAGTTAAGAGAGACTGGTTCCTTTCACACTTTGATTTAAAAGCTCAAGCATTCATTAGGCAAGAATGGTATTCATTCATGGAAAGAGACCAAGTCAATATTCCTTTCTTTAATTGGTGGGCTATGTTTGCCTTAGAAAATAAACTTCTAGACCCATTCCAAGTTAAAGAAATAAATACCAATATTAATTTTGCAAAAAAATGAACCCTCTTAAATGGTCAAATACTTACTTCTTTTACCCCTCCATTACAAGAAATCGTATTAAATACCCCTGAAGGTAATATTCCAGCAGTCCCATTCAAAATAGGCAGAAATGATCCAGAAAATAGCCAAGTAATGCTAAATGATATCAAAAAGGTATATCATCAAAATAATTATACAAATCAAGTATTGCGTACAGTATCTCAACAAGTAAATATGGTCTCTACTCAAGTTGAAGCAATTGTTAAAAAACAAGAAGTTGATTCATTAACTGAAAAATTAGAAAACTTAGATATTAATGATACCAAGAAAGATAAACCAAACTTTTTAGATGAGATTGCTAAACCTTTATTCAATATAAGACGTTCAAATAAATTAGAACTCCCAGATGCTCATACCTCATTAATTTCAAAAATAGAAGAAAAATTAAAGGAGGTAGAAGCTTCAACATCTCATTCAGTCAAAAGTACAGTTAATATTTTAGAAAAGGATTTACCTCAACTAGATGATGATTTTCAAAATATTAATAAAATATATAAAAAGAAAATTCCCTATTACTCCAAACAAACTCCTCTAGATCTTCACCTTGAAAGTGCAAAAACAATAATTACTGAAAACTTTACTGGTGATTCAATATATGAATGGAATATAGCTGGTCGTAGTGACCATGAAATATTCATAACCCTCCAAAGAATGTTAATTGCTTACACAGCCTATTCAACTAAACATGCAACAGATTTACAAGCTTTTGATTTATTAATATCAGGATTCACTGGTATACTCAAAAATTGGTGGAAAAATTATATTCAAGAAGACGAACGTACCAAAATTAGAACTCATACTAATTCTCAAGGACAACTAGACAATATAGAAACATTGATTTATACAATAGTTACTAATTTTCTTGGAAGTCCAAAAGATATTACAGCTGCAATAGATATTCTTTTAACAAATCTAAGGTGCCCAACTCTAAAAGACTGTAATTGGTACAAAGACACATTCTTAACATATCTATTAAAAAGGAAAGACTGTCGTCAACCCTATTGGAAGGAAAAATTCATTTCAGGATTACCATCCTTATTTTCTCAATGAATATTCAATAAATTGAGCGAACTCATTGGTAAAAGCCCTATTCCATTCGAACAAATTACGTTTGGTCAATTATTAAGCTTTATTAAAAAGGATGAAATTTCTTTATGCAACAAATTAAAGTTACAAGCCAGATATTCAACAGATAATGCCGCCAAGCGAAAAGAGTTAGGTTCTTTTTGTGAAGTCTTTTGTCTTCCAAAGTTAGAAGCTCCATCTGTCAAAAAACGAAAAAAAACTCAAATTAATAAGAAGAAATCATATGCTGCAAGAAATCCAACTTACAAAAAATTAAGTCCTAAAAGGCCTACTCCAAAAGGAAAAGCTGACCATACTAATACTTGTTTCAAGTGTGGTAAATTAGGCCACTATGCAACAAATTGTAAAGTTAAAAAGAAACTCAATGAAATCTGTGCAGAACATCCAGACATTCAAGAAAAATTAATTACCTTATTTGGACGAGCAGGATCGACCTAGGCCGGGTAATAGGTAAAGCCTAAGTGTGGATTAATGCAGGGGGGCGGAGTAGCAAATTGATATGATGCAGGAAAATAATTTTAAAACGCAAAAAAAACGAATTTGAAAACAACAGAATTGAAATGGGAAAAGGAGATGAATAAAACTTACTTTGATTTGAATTAATAAACTTGATACAAGGTTGGGAGATGGAGTACAGGGGTTTTTGAGAGAAGGAGGAGGAGTAGTACAAGTGATTGATTCTAATTGTTGGTTCTAAGTGTTGGTTCTGCCTAATGCAGTGTTATGGAGTGTCTATTTATAGAATAGAACATGGAATTAAAGGTAAACAAGTGGATGATAAAGATTGAGTCTTGTGTTGATAATTGCTGCCGACAATCTTGAATTATTGTTGCTTTGTGTTGAACTCGGACTGGAGCCACGTCAAAAGTGGAACAGTGCTGAGTAATAATGGACCTTGGACTATTCTTGAATTATTGTAGATGAGCTGTCCCGAACAGTGTTTGATGAGCTATCGTCAACAGTAGGCTTGAATGATTGTTCTGACGTCTGGAACTGTTTGGGGTGATGAGTCATGGTTTTGCATAATTACTTGCTTGGTTAAGTTATTGCGTGCCGTGTTGAACTTACTGGTTGTGTCATTGCGTGCCGTATTGAAATGTCTTTTGACGATGATGAGTCATCAGGCAAAATTGAATTGAAAGTTGATATGTTGAATGACCTTAATAATTGCTAGCTATATTTGTTGAATCATTCTTCTTTGTGGCACAAGGTAGATAGTGAATTGATTGTCCTTTGATCATGTGTAGACTTTGAATCATTCAATGAATTGAACTTGGCCAAGTGGATGACTTGAATGCTTGTATGCATGATTATGGAATTGAATGGAATCCTGCAAAACAAAAACTACGTAAAGAAATAATGGCCCTTACTTTTGCCAAAGGCCGTGACCTTTGCGGGCTCTTTTCTTGATTTTGTTTTTTTTTTTTTTGAATAATGACGAGGATTAGAAAATCTACTCAATAGTCATAAGGATCTTGCGCACAAGGATTATCCCCTGTGACAAAGGATGAATTGATCAGGGAATAATTAGTAGCGAAAATGGAAATAATCATCTTGTACGTATTTGCACCGTAGACCATATGGTGTGTGAACAAGACAGGAAGCATCGATTTGGAATGGATAGTGTAATGGTATGAGGACTTGAGTATGACTTTGATCAATGAGACAAATATGAACATCAGGGAACATTTTTGAAACAAATTTGAGAATATAAGGTTCAAACGCTGTCCAATATTCAAGGTGTTTGTGGAACCATTTGAAATAATTAATCTACCCAGTAGGCATAACAATGAGAACTGGATGATTGTTGACATCTTGAACAAGCGTTTGATAAGCTTTAATGAGTTTGAGATAACTGTAAAATGATATTTCAGAGGAATTATACCAGTCTTGATAATCAATGAAGATAGCACTTTCATTGTAGCCTGGTCCATAGAACGATGTATAGTAGAGTTCATGATCACGAAGATAAAATAGGAGTGGTTCATGTGGAAAATTTGGCAATTGAACGGAATTGGAGTCATTGATTAGGTTTTTGCCTTTGTCGTTATTGTCCATGGTGAGATATGTATGAAAATGTTTTGATAGTTTAGAAGAAAATATTTGAGTGGACAATGAAGGGTATTAAATTGAGGCTTGAGGGATTTTGTTGGATTGCGAACTTTGAAATTGAGTTGGATCAGGGACTGCATAGGGAAGATGGGTTTGAGTATTCATGGTAAAAGACTGAGACGTTTAAAGTGTTGATGGCTGAAAATAAATGATGGTTGTTAGAATAGAGAAAATGCTTTGTCAAGGTGTTGAAAACTTATTTTGCTCAAAAACCTTTTGAAAAAATAGTTTGGGAAATATTTTACACTGCATTGAATGGGTGTAGGTTAGATGATTTGATATTGGCCTATGCAGGTATTGAATATTCTAAGATTGGTTTCCCAATAGTCCATGGTTTTTTCTAAATCATGATACTGGCAAGCTAATTGATGATACTCATGTAACCATTTTGTATAAAAGTCTTTAAAATCTATTGAGGTTATATGATTGCGTAAGCTAATGGTTAATTTTTCTAGTTGTTTATTTATTTCTTGCAATTCCTTTTGATCATTATTAAGTCGTTGAATGAGGTCACGTTGTTCTAATTTATACCGGTATTTTAGATTATTACATTCAATTACATTAATTTGCTTTGTTATTGAAGTATTTTGTAATAAAGGTAAATCGTTTTGATAAATAGAATTGACATATTTGAATGATATTGTAGTTTCCATAATTTTCGTATGCACGCCTATCTGATCTACTTTAAATGGATAAATTTGAGTAAGGAAAGGAGTTACAAGAATAACTTCTTGACTCATATCCCGTACTAAAATGAATGAATTTTTAAAACAATATCCTTGATTGTATACATAAGCATTAGATAATTTATACTTAACTTGTAATGCCATACCATTAGTAGTATGGAGTCGTTCTTTTGTCCGTTCATAATAGATTGTGGGAATTAATCCTTCTTGAATACAATTTTGATCTGCACCACTATCTGATAGTGCAATAGTATTGCATTCAAAACTATCTTTAATTTTAAGAGTAATAGGAATATACCATTTTTGGAAATTTATTTGATTAATAGTTGAAACAAATTGTGGATCCATAGGAGTGTCTTCTGATTGAATGTTCGGTGAAGAAGGACTATTTTCTATTAATGTTAACCTTGCTTCTAATTCAAGGTCTTTTATTTGTAATGAACACAAATCTTTACGTAAATTTTTAATATGTTCTTTCAATATATTAACTTCATTTTTTAAGTCTTGAATATTAACTGCCATTAGAATATTTGGAATCTCACGTGTTTCAAATATTTTATTGATACTTACCTTATGAGGAGGTTCTAAAGAGTCTTCTTTTATTAATATACCTTTGAGTTTTTGTAAATACTCTTTCCTTAATTCGGTATCTTGAATTTGTTCAATTAAATCTAATAAAAATTCCTTTTCACTATTGTTAATAGTTATGACATTAATACACTTATAGCATAATCTTGAAGACTCATTATCTGATGAGTATTCACTTGAGTCACTTTCTAGTTCATTAATAACATTATTTTCATAATCAGAGGGGGATGATGAATTTCCTGATCGATTAGGCATATCTTTGAGTTCAAATAAGGTAATTAATTTTTCTTGAATGTCTGGATGATCTGCACAGATTTCATTGAGTTTCGTTTTAACTTTACAATTTGTTGCATAGTGGCCTAATTTGTCACACTTATAACAAGTATTAGTATGATCAGCTTTTCCTTTTGGAGTAGGCTTTTTAGGACTTAATTTTTTGTAAGTTGGATTTCTTGTAGGATATGGTTTCTTCTTATTAATTTGAGTTTTTCTTCGTTTTTTGATAGATGGAGCTTCTAACTTTGGAAGACAAAAGTCTTCACAAAACGAACCTAACTCTTTTCGTTGGGCGGCATTATCTGTTGAGTATCCGGCTTGTAACTTTAATTCGTTGCATAAAGAAATTCCTTTCTTTTTAATAAAGCTTAATAATTGACCAAACGTAATTTGTTCGAATGGAATAGGGCTTTTACCAATGAGTTCGCTCAATTTATTGAATATTCGTTGAGAAAATAAGGATGGTAATCCTGAAATGAATTTTTCCTTCCAATAGGGTTGACGACAGTTTCCCTTTTTAATAGATATGTTAAAAATGTATCTTTGTACCAATTGTAGTCTTCTAGAGTTGGGCACCTTAGATTTGTTAAAAGAATATCTGTTGCAGCTGTAATATCTTTTGGACTTCCAAGAAAATTAGTAACTATTGTATAAATCAATGTTTCTATATTGTCTAGTTGTCCTTGAGAATTAGTATGAGTTCTAATTTTGGTACGTTCGTCTTCTTGAATATAATTTTCCCACCAATTTTTGAGTATACCAGTGAATCCTGATGTTAATAAATCAAAAGCTTGTAAATCTGTTGCATGTTTAGTTGAATAGGCTGTATAAGCAATTAACATTCTTTGGAAGGTTATGAATATTTCATGGTCGCTACGACCATCTATATTCCATTCATGTATTGAATCACCAGCAAAGTTTTCAGTAATTATTGTTTTTGCACTTTCAATGTGAAGATCTGGAGGAGTTTGTTTGGAGTAATAGGGAATTTCCTTCTTATATATTTTATTAATATTTTGGAAATCATCATCTAGTTGAGATAAATCTTTTTCTAAAATATTAACTGTACTTTTGACTGAATGAGATGTTGAAGTTTCTGCCTCCTTTAATTTTTCTTCTATTTTTGAAATTAATGGAGTATTACCATATGGGAGTGCTAATTTATTTGAACGTCTTATTTTGAATAAAGGTTCTGCAATCTCATCTAAAAAGTTTGGTTTGTCCTTCTTGGTATCATTAATATCTAAGTTTTCTAATTTTTCAGTTAATGAATCAACTTCTTGTTTTTTAACAATTGCTTCAACTTGAGTAGAGATCATATTGACTTGTTGAGATACTGTATGTAATACTTGATTTGTATAATTATTTTGATGATATACCTTTTTAATATCACTTAGCATTACTTGACTATTTTCTGGATCATTTCCACTTATTTTGAATGGGACTGCTGGAATATTACCTTCAGGGGCATTTAATACGATTTCTTGTAATAGAGGGGTAAAAGAAGTAAGTATTTGACCATTTAAGAGGGTCCATTTTTTTTTTTAAATTAATATTGGTATTTATTTCTTTAACTTGGAATGGGTCTGGAAGTTTATTTTCTAAGGCAAACATAGCCCACCAATTAAAGAAAGGAATGTTGGCTTGATGTCTTTCCATGAATGAATACTATTCTAGGCCTAATGAAGGCTTGAGCTTTTAAATCAAAGTATGAAAGGAACCATTCTCTTTTGACTTTGTTTTCTATTGAATTGAAATTTTGACGTAAGTAATCTTTGTTGATTACAAAAGGTGTTGAAATAACACTGATTGAGGAAAATGATGGAGGTTGCATAGTTGAGTAGCTTGGGGAACCTACAGATGAAGTAACTTCATCTATTGGCTCAGCTATGGGAGCTTTGTAATAAATCTTTTGAGTATCTTCTATGTGATTATCTTTTGAATAATCATAACTAGCTGGCCTAGAAGGCATTGAATATGAAGTTCGAGGGAGTTCTAAATTGTCTAAAGATTTTGAAGATAAACTTCGTTCTTTAGTTGAATTAAATCTTATTAGCACTCTACCATCAGTCTCTTCTATGATTTGTTGAATATTCTTTTGAGCAATATTTTTTGGTGGCCTGATAGTTTGAACTATAAATTGTTGAGGAATAGTAATTTCATTCCACTTTAATAATTTAGGAGTAAAGGTAGTAATATTATCTGATTCAGCTTTTAGTAGTATGGTTTCATCTAGAGTAGGTTTTAATAAACATTTTGGATTAAGTTGAGATGAAAATAGCTTAATAGTTTGAAATTCTTCATCTAAACTAAAAGTTTCTTCATGATCTTTTATTGATAAAGCCGTATTGAAATCAAATTTTTCTATTTGATAGATTGTTTCTATCTTTTGTTTAGGAATTTTCCAAGTATACACATCAATTTGACTGCTAACTTCCCTGCTGTTCATCACATTTGAGTTCTTACTACTACCTAAACTAAGACGATCTCTAACCCAAGAGGGCATCTGAGTTACGTTGGAACACTTAGCTAGGAGTCATGCACATCCACCGGGACCACTGGGACCACCCCACCGGGACCACCTCACCTGGGCTGACCAACGGACTTACTGGGGCTGACCAACAGCTGACCAACGCTAGCAACGGCGCGACACTACCTAAGGGCACCTACTTGGCTCTGATACCAGGACGAGCAGGATCGACCTAGGCCGGGTAATAGGTAAGGCCTAAGTGTGGATTAATGCAGGGGAACGGAGTAGCAAATTGATATAATGCAGGAAAATAATTTTGAAACACTAAAAAAAAAAACGAATTTGAAAATAACAGAATTGAAATGAGAAAACTTACTTTGATTTGAATTAATAAACTTGATACAAGGTTGAGAGATGGAGTACAAGGTTTTTTTTTTTTTTTTGAGAGAAGGAGGAGGAGTAGTGCAAGTTATGATTTCTTTCTTGTGATTGATTCTAATTGTTGGTTCTAAGTGTTGGTTCTGCCTAATGCAGCGTTATGGAGTGTCTATTTATAGAATACAACATGGAATTAAAGGTAAATAAGTGGACGATGAAGATTGAGTCTTGTGTTGATAATTGCTGCCGACAATCTTGAATTATTGTTGCTTTATGTTGAACTTGGACTGGAGCCACGTCAAAAGTGGAACAATGCTGAGTAATAATGGACCTTGGACTACTCTTGAATTATTGCAGCTGTTCCGAACAGTGTTTGATCAGCTGTCGTGAACAGTAGGTTGAATGATTGTTCTGACGTCTTGAACTGTTTGGGGAGATGAGTCATAGTTTTACATAATTATTTGCTTGGTTGAGTTATTGCGTGCCGTGTTGAACATACTGGTTGAGTCATTGCGAGCCGTATTGACATGTCTTTTGACGATGATGAGTCATCAAGCAAAATTGAATTGAAAGTTGACACGTTGAATGACCATAATAATTGCTAGCTATCTTTGTTGAATCATTCTCGTTGTCGTGCAAGGTAGATAGTGAATTGATTGTCCTTTGATCATGTGTAGACTTTGAATCATTCAATGAATTGAATTTGGCCAAGTCGATGGCTGGAATGCTTGTATGCATGATTATGGAATTGAATGGAATCCTGCAAAACAAAAACTACGTAAAGAAATAAGGGCCCTTACTTTTGCCAAAGGCCGTGACCTTTGCGGGCTCTTTTCTTGATTTTGTTTTGGTAATTGTCTTTTGTTCTTTTTCCTTTTTCTTTTACCTTTTTTTTTTGAATAATGACGAGGAGTAGAAAATCTACTCAATAGTCATAAGGATCTGGCGCACAAGGATTATCCCATGTGACAAAGGATGAATTGATCAGGGAGTAATTAGTAGCGAAAATGGAAATAATCATCTTGTAGATATTTGCACCGTAGACCATATGGTGTGTGAATAAGACATGAAGCATCGATTTGGAATGGATAGTGTAATGGTATGAGGACTTGAGTATGACTTTGATCAACTGAACAAATATGAACATCAGGGAATATTTTTGAAACAAATTTAAAAATATGAGGTTCAAAAGCTGTCCAATATTCAAGGTGTTTGCGGAACCATTTGAAATAATTAATATACCTAGTAGGCATAACGATGAGAACTGGATGATTGTTGACATCTTGAACAAGCGTTTGATAAGTTTTAATGAGTTTGAGATAACTGTAAAATGATATTTCAGAGGAATTATACAAGTCTTGATAATCAATGAAGATAGCATTTTCATTGTATCGTGGTCCATAGAACGATGTATAGTAGAGTTCACGGTCACGAAGATAAAATAGGAGTGATTCATGTGGAAAATTTGGAAATTGAATGGAATTGGAGTCATTGATTAGGTTTTTGCCTTTGTCGTTATTGTCCATGGTGAGATATGTATGTAAATGTTTTGATAGTTGAGAAGAAAATATTTGAGTGGCCGATAAAGGATGTGGAATTGAGGCTTGAGGGATTTTGTTGGATTGTGAACTTTGAAATTCAGTTGGATCAGGGACTGCATAGGGAAGATGGGTTTGAGTATTCATGATAAAGGACTGAGATGTTTGAAGTGTTGAGGGCTGAAAATAAATAATGGTTGTTAGAATAGAGAAAATGCTTTGTCAAGGTGTTGAAAACTTGTTTTGCGTTGCTCAAAAACCTTTTGAAAAAATAGTTTTGGAAATATTTTACTCCGCATTGAATGGGTGTAGGCTAGATGATTTGATAATGGCCTATGCAGGTATTGAGTACTCTAAGATTGGTTTGCCAATAGTCTATGGTTTTTTCTAAATCATGATGCTAGCAAGCTAATTGATGATACTCATGTAACCATTTTGTACAAAAGTCTTTAAAATCTATTGAGGCTATATGATTGCGTAAGCTAATGGTTAATTCCTCTAGTTGTTTATTTATTTCTTGCAATTCCTTTTGGTCATTATTGAGTCGTTGAATGAGGTCACGTTGTTCTAATTTATACCAGTATTTTGGATTATTACATTCAATTACATTAATTTGCTTTGTTATTGAAGCATTTTGTAATAAAGGTAAATCGTTTTGATAAATAGAATTGACAAATTTGAATGATATTGTAGTTTCCATAATTTCTGTATGCACACCTATCTGATCTACTTTAAATGGATAAATTTGAGTAAGGAAAGGAGTTCCAAGAATAACTTCTTGACTCATATCCCATACTAAAATGAATGAATTTTTGAAACAATATCCTTGATTGCATATACAAGCATTAGATAATTTATACTTAACTTGTAATGCTATACCATTAGTAGTATGGAGTCGTTCTTTTGTCCGTTCATAATATAGTGAGGGAATTAATCCTTTTTGAATACAATTTTGATCTGCACCACTATCTAATAGTGCAATAGTATTGCATTCAAAACTATCTTTAATTTTAAGAGTAATAGGAATATACCACTTTTGAAAATTTATTTGATTAATAGTTGAAACAAATTGTGGATCCGTAGGAGTGTCTTCTGATTGAATATTCGGTGAAGAAGGACTATTTTCTATTAATGTTAACCTTGCTTCTAATTCAAGATCTTTTGTTTGTAATGAACATAAATCTTTGTATAAATTTTTAATGTGTTCTTTAATATATTAACTTTGTTTTTTAAATCTTGAACATTAACTGCCTTTAGAATATTTGGAATCTCACGGGTTTCATATATTTTATTGATACTTACCTTATGAGGAGGTTCTAAAGAATCTTCTTTTATTAATTTGAGTTTTTCTTCGTTTTTTGACAGATGGAGCTTCTAACTTTGGAAGACAAAAGGCTTCACAAAAAGAACCTAACTCTTTTCGCTTGGCGGTATTATCTGTTGAGCATCTGGCTTGTAACTTTAATTCGTTGCATAAAGAAATTCCTTCCTTTTTAATAAAGCTTAATAATTGACCAAACGTAATTTGTTCGAATGGAATAGGGCTTTTACCAATGAGTTCGCTAAATTTATTGAATATTCGTTGAGAAAATGAGGATAGTAATCCTGAAATGTATTTTTCCTTCCAATAGGGTTGACGACAGTCTTCCCTTTTTAATAGATATGTTAAAAATGTATCTTTGTACTAATTGTAGTCTTCTAGAGATGGGCACCTTAGATTTGTTAAAAAAATATCTGTTGCAGCTGTAATATCTTTTGGACTTCCAAGAAAATTAGTAACTATTGTATAAATCAATGTTTCTATATTGTCTAGTTGTCCTTGAGAATTAGTATGAGTTCTAATTTTGGTAGGTTCGTCTTTTTGAATATAATTTTCCAACAAATTTTTGAGTATACCAGTGAATCCTGATGTTAATAAATCAAAAGCTTGTAAATCTGTTGCATGTTTAGTTGAATAGGCTGTATAAGCAATTAACATTCTTTGGAGGGGTATGAATATTTCATGGTCACTACGACCATCTATATTCCATTCATATATTGAATCACCAGCAAAGTTTTCAGTAATTATTGTTTTTGCACTTTCAAGGTGAAGATTTGGAGGAGTTTGTTTGGAGTAATAGGGAATTTCTTTTTTATATATTTTATTAATATTTTGGAAATCATCATCTAGTTGAGGTAAATCCTTTTCTAAAATATTAACTGTACTTTGGACTGAATGAGATGTTGAAGCTTCTGCCTCCTTTAATTTTTCTTCTATTTTTGAAATTAATGGAGTATTAGCATATGGGAGTTCTAATTTATTTGAACGTCTTATTTTGAATAAAGGTTTTGCAATTTCATCTAAAAAGTTTGGTTTGTCCTTCTTGGTATCATTAATATCTAAGTTTTCTAATTTTTCAGTTAATGAATCAACTTCTTGTTTTTTAACAATTGCTTCAACTTGAGTAGAGACCATATTGACTTATTGAGATGCTGTATGTAATACTTGATTTGTATACTTATTTTGATGATATACCTTTTTAATATCACTTAGCATTACTTGACTATTTTCTGGATCATTTCTACCTATTTTGAATGGGACTGCTGGAATATTACCTTCAGGGGTATTTAATACGATTTGTTGTAATGGAGGGGTAAAAGAAGTAAGTATTTGGCCATTTAAGAGGGTCCTTTTTTTGTAAAATTAATATTGGTATTTATTTCTTTAACTTGGAATGGGTCTGGAAGTTTATTTTGTAAGGCAAACATAGCCCACCAATTAAAGAAAGGAATGTAGGCTTGATGTCTTTTCATGAATGAATACCATTCTTGCCTAATGAATGCTTGAGCTTTTAAATCAAAGTATGAAAGGAACCATTCTCTTTTGACTTTGTTTTTTATTGAATTGAAATCTTGACGTAAGTAATCTTTGTTGATTACAAAAGGTGCTGAAATAACATTGAATGAGGAAAATGATGGAGGTTGCATGGTTGAGTAGGTTAGGGAACCTACAGATGAAGTAACTTCATCTGTTGGCTCAGCTATGGGAGCTTTGTAATAAATCTTTTGAGTATCTTCTATGTGATTATCTTTTGAATAATCATAACTAGTTGGCCTAGAAGGCATTGAATATGAAGTTCGAGGGAGTTCTAAATTGTCTAAAGATTTTGAAGATAAACTTCGTTCTTTAGTTGAATTAAATCTTATTAGTACTTTATCATCAGTCTCTTCTATGATTTGTTGAATATTCTTTTGAGCAATATTTCTTGGTGGCCTGGTATTTTGAATTATAAATTCTTGAGGAATAGCAATCTCATTCCACTTTAATAATTTAGGAGTAAAGGTAGTAATATTATCTGATTCAGCTTTTAGTAGTATGGTTTCATCGAGAGTAGGTTTTAATAAACATTTTAGATTAAGTTGAGATGAAAGTAGCTTGAAATATACTTTGTAAGTAATAGCAAAATTTCTGAAAAGTTCACGAAATTGAACCTTTAAATCATTTTGAATATTAGGAAGATGGATATCTAGAACTAAGGTATCTATGATCTAAGATCATTCAAATCTACTGAATAATTTGGGCAATAATTAAAGTATATAGGACCATTGCAAATATTAGTTTGAATCATGGCTAATAACGAATCCTTGCAACGTATTAACCTATTGTCTCTTAGGGCCATGAATATAGGACAATCTAATCCTAATCTTGTCAAAGGTTTGAGTGCAATTTGAATCATGCCAAAATGAATGTATCGATACTTTTCTTGATACCTTTTTATAGCAATTTTTGAAAGTAGTTTAATAGTTTGAAATTCTTCCTCTAAACTAAAAGTTTCTTCATGATCTTTTATTGATAAAGCAGTATTGAAATCAAATTTTCCTATTTGATAGATTGTTTCTCTCTTTTGTTTAGGAATTTTCCAAGTATACATATCAATTTGACTACTAACTTCCCTACTGTTCACCACATTTGAGTTCTTACTACTACCTAAACTAAGACGATCTCTAACCCAAGAGGCCATCTGAGTTACGTTGGAACACTTAGTTAAGAGTCATGCACATCCTACCGGGACCACTGGGACCACCCCATCGGGACCACCTCACCTGGGCTGACAAATGGACCTACTAGGGCTGACCAACAGCTGACCAACGCTAGCAATGGCGCGACACTATCTAAGGGCACATCCTCCTCTGATTATGAAAATAATGTTATTAATGAACTAGCAAGTGACTCAAGTGAATACTCATCAGGTAATGAGTCTTCAAGATTATGCTATCAGTGTATTAATGTCATAACCGCTAATAATAGTGAAAAGGAATTTTTATTAGATTTAATTGAACAAATTCAAGATACCGAATTATGGAAAGAGTATTTACAAAAACTCAAAGGTATATTAATAAAAGAAGATTCTTTAGAACCTCCTCATAAGGTAAGTATCAATAAAATATTTGAAACCCGTGAGATTTCAAATATTCTAAAGGCAGTTAATATTCAAGACTTAAAAAACGAAGCTAATATATTAAAAGAACACATTAAAAATTTACACAAAGATTTATGTTCATTACAAACAAAAGATCTTGAATTAGAAGCAAGGTTAACATTAATCGAAAATAGTCCTTCTTCACCGAACATTCAATCAGAAGACACTCCTGCAGATCCACAATTTGGTTCAACTATTAATCAAATAAATTTCCAAAAGTAGTATATTCTTATTACTCTTAAAATTAAAGATAGTTTTGAATGCAATACTATTGCACTATTAGATAGTGGTGCAGATCAAAATTGTATTTTAGAAGGATTAATTCCCTCAATATATTATGAACGGACAAAAGAACGACTCCATACTACTAATGGTATGGCATTACAAGTTAAGTATAAATTATCTAATGCTTACATATGCAATCAAGGATATTATTTCAAAAATTCATTCATTTTAGTACAGGATATGAGTCAAGAAATTATTCTTGGAACTTTTTTCCTTACTCAAATTTATCCATTTAAAGTAGATCAGATAGGTGTGCATACAGAAATTATGGAAACTGCAATATCATTCAAATTTGTCAATTCTATTTATCAAAACGATTTGCCTTTATTACAAAATGCTTCAATAACAAAGCAAATTAATGTAATTGAATGTAATAATCCAAAATACTGGTATAAATTAGAACAACATGACCTCATTCAACGACTCAATAATGATCAAAAGGAATTGCAAGAAATAAATAAACAACTAGAAGAATTAACCATTAGCTTACGCAATCATATAGCCTCAATAGATTTTAAAGACTTTTATACAAAATGGTTACATGAGTATCATCAATTAGCTTGCCAGCATCATGATTTAGAAAAAACTATAGACTATTGGCAAACCAATCTTAGAATACTCAATACCTGTATAGGTCATTATCAAATCATCTAGCCTACACCCATTCAATGCGGAGTAAAATACTTCCAAAACTATTTTTTCAAAACGTTTTTGAGCAAAGCAAAACAATTTTTCAACACCTTGACAAAGCATTTTCTCTATTCTAACAACCATCATTTATTTTCAGCCATCAACACTTCAAACATCTCAGTCCTTTATCATGAATACTCAAACCCATCTTCCCTATGCAGTCCCTGATCCAACTCAATTTCAAAGTTCACAATCCAACAAAATCCCTCAAGCCTCAATTCCACATCCTCCATCGTCCACTCAAATATTTTCTTCTGAACTATCAAAACATTTTCATACATATCTCACCATGGATAATAATGACAAAGGCAAAAACCTAATCAATGACTCCAATTCCATTCAATTACCAAATTTTCCATATGAACCACTCCTATTTTATCTTTGTGACCATGAACTCTACTATACATCATTCTATGGACCACGATACAATGAAGATGCTATCTTTATTGATTATCAAGACTGGTATAATTCCTCTGAAATATCATTTTACAGTTATCTCAAACTTATTAAAGCTTATCCAATGCTTGTTTAGGATGTCAACAATCATCCAGTTCTCATCATTATACCTACTGGGTATATTAATTATTTCAAATGGTTTCGCAAACACCTTGAATATTGGACAGCTTTTGAACCTCATATTTTCAAATTTGTTTCAAAAATGTTCCCTGATGTTCATATTTATCCAGTTGATCAAAGTCATACTCAAGTCCTCATACCATTACACTATCCATTCCAAATCGATGCTTCCTGTCTTATTCACACACCATATAGTCTACGGTGCAAATATCTACAAGATGATTAGTTCCATTTTCGCTACTAATTACTCCCTGATCAATTCATCCTTTGTCACATGGGATAATCCTTATGCACCAGATCCTTATGACTATTGAGTAGATTTTCTACTCCTCGTCATTATTCAACCAAAAAAAAAAGACAAAAGAAAAAAGAAAAAGAACAAAAGACAATTACCAAAAGAAAATCAAGAAAAGAGCCCGCAAAGGTCACGACCTTGGGCAAAAATAAGGGCCCTTATTTCTTTACGTAGTTTTTGTTTTGCAGGATTCCATTCAATTCCATAATCATGCATACAAGCATTCAAGCCATCCACTTGGCCAAGTTCAATTCATTGAATGATTCAAAGTCTACACATGATCAAAGGACAATCAATTCACTATCTACCTTGCACGACAAAGAAGAATGATTCAACAAAGATAGCTAGCAATTGTTAAGGTCATTCAACGTGTCAACTTTCAATTCAATTTTGCCTGATGACTCATCATCGTCAAAAGACATTTCAATACGGTATGCAATGACTCAACCAGTAAGTTCAACACGGCACGCAATAACTCAACCAGACAAGTAATTATGCAAAACCATGACTCATCTCCCCAAACAGTTTAAGACGTCAGAACAATCATTCAAGCCTACTGTTCACGACAGCTCATCAAACACTATTCAGGATAGCTCATCTACAATAATTCAAGAATAGTCTAAGGTCCATTATTACTCAGCACTGTTCCACTTTTGACGTGGCTCCAGTCCAAGTTCAACACAAAGCAACAATAATTCAAGATTGTCGGCAGCAATTATCAACACAAGACTCAATCTTTATCGTCCACGTGTTTACCTTTAATTCCATGTTGTATTCTATAAATAGACACTCCATAACGCTGCATTAGGCAGAACCAACACTTAGAACCAACATTTAGAATCAATCACTAGAAAAACAAAATCATCACTTGTACTACTCCTCCTCCTTCTCTCAAAAACCCCTGTAGTCCATCTCCCAACCTTGTATCAAGTTTATTAATTCAAAGCAAAGAAAGTTTTATTCATCTCCTTTTCTCATTTCAATTCTGTTATTTTCAAATTCGTTTTTAGCGTTTCAAAAATTATTTTCCTGCATCATATCAATTTGCTACTCTGCTCCCCTGCATTAATCCACACCTAGGTAGGATCGACCTAGGCTGGGTAATAGGTAAGGCCTAAGTGTGGATTAATGCAGGGGAGCGGAGTAGCAAATTGATATGATGCAGGAAAATAATTTTGAAACGCAAAAAAAAAAAAAAACGAATTTGAAAACAACAGAATTGAAATGAGAAAAGGAGATGAATAAAACTTGCTTTGATTTGAATTAATAAACTTGATACAAGGTTGGGAGATGGAGTACAGGGGTTTTTGAGAGAAGGAGGAGGAGTAGTACAAGTGATTGATTCTAATTGTTGGTTCTAAGTGTTGGTTCTGCCTAATGCAGTGTTATTGAGTGTCTATTTATAGAATACAACATGGAATTAAAGGTAAACAAGTGGACGATAAAGATTGAGTCTTGTGTTGATAATTACTGCCGACAATCTTGAATTATTGTTGCTTTGTGTTGAACTCGAACTGGAGCCACGTCAAAAGTGGAACAGTGCTGAGTAATAATGGACCTTGGACTATTCTTGAATTATTGTAGATGAGCTGTCCCGAACAGTGTTTGATGAGCTGTCATCAATAGTAGGCTTGAATGATTGTTCTGACGTCTTGAACTGTTTGGGGCGATGAGTCATGGTTTTGTATAATTACTTGCTTGGTTGAGTTATTGTGTGCCATGTTGAACTTACTGGTTGAGTAATTGCGTGCCATATTGAAATGTCTTTTGACGATGATGAGTCATCAGGCAAAATTGAATTGAAAGTTGACACGTTGAATGACCTTAATAATTGCTAGCTATATTTGTTGAATCATTCTTCTTTGTCGTACAAGGTAGATAGTGAATTGATTGTCCTTTGATCATGTGTAGACTTTGAATCATTCAATGAATTGAACTTGGCTAAGTGGATGGCTTGAATGCTTGTATGCATGATTATGGAATTGAATGGAATCCTGCAAAACAAAAACTACATAAAAAAATAATGGCCCTTACTTTTGCCAAAGGCCGTGATCTTTGCGGGCTCTTTTCTCGATTTTATTTATTTTTTTGAATAATGACGAGGAGTAGAAAATCTACTCAATAGTCATAAGGACCTTGCGCACAAGGATTATCCCTTGTGACAAAGGATGAATTGATCAGGGAGTAATTAGTAGCGAAAATGGAAATAATCATCTTATAGATATTTGCACCGTAGACCATATGGTGTGTGAATAAGACAGGAAGCATCGATTTGGAATGGATAGTGTAATGGTATGAGGACTTGAGTATGACTTTGATCAATGAGACAAATATGAACATCAGGGAACATTTTTGAAACAAATTTGAAAATATAATGTTCAAAAGCTGTCCAATATCCAATGTGCCTGTGGAACCATTTGAAATAATTAATATACCCCGTAGGCATAATGATGAGAACTGGATGATTGTTGACATCTTGAATAAGCATTTGATAAGCTTTAATGAGTTTGAGATAACTGTAAAATGATATTTCAGAGGAATTATACCAGTCTTGATAATCAATGAAGGTAGCACTTTCATTGTAACATGGTCCATGGAACGATGTATAGTAGAGTTCATGATCACGAAGATAAAATAGGAGTGGTTCATGTGGAAAATTTGGTAATTGAACGGAATTGGAGTCATTGATTAGGTTTTTGCCTTTGTCGTTGTTGTCCATGGTGAGATATGTATGAAAATGTTTTGATAGTTTAGAAGAAAATATTTGAGTGGACAATGAAGGGTGTTGAATTGAGGCTTGAGGGATTTTGTTGGATTGTGAACTTTGAAATTGAGTTGGATCAGGGACTGCATGAGGAAGATGGGTTTGAGTATTCATGGTAAAAGACTGAGATGCTTGAAGTGTTGATGGCTGAAAATAAATGATGGTTGTTAGAATAGAGAAAATGCTTTATCAAGGTGTTGAAAACTTGTTTTGCTCAAAAACCTTTTGAAAAAATAGTTTTGGAAATATTTTACTCCGCATTAAATGGGTGTAGGCTAGATGATTTGATATTGGCCTATGCAGGTATTGAGCATTCTAAGATTGGTTTGCCAATAGTCTATGGTTTTTTCTAAATCATGATGCTGGCAAGCTAATTGATGATACTCATATAACAATTTTGTATAAAAGTCTTTAAAATCTATTGATGCTACATGATTGTGTAAGCTAATGGTTAATTTTTCTAGTTGTTTATTTATTTCTTGCAATTCCTTTTGATCATTATTGAGTCGTTGAATGAGGTCACGTTGTTCTAATTTATACCAGTATTTTGGACTATTATATTCAATTACATTAATTTGCTTTGTTATTGAAGCATTTTGTAATAAAGGTAAATCGTTTTGATAAGTAGAATTGACAAATTTGAATGATATTGTAGTTTCCGTAATTTCTGTATGCACACCTATCTGATCTACTTTAAATGGATAAATTTGAGTAAGGAAAGGAGTTCCAAGAATAACTTCTTGACTCATACCCTATACTAAAATGAATGAATTTTTGAAACAATATCCTTGATTGCATACATAAGCATTAGATAATTTATACTTAACTTGTAATGCCATAGTATTAGTAGTATGGAGTCGTTCTTTTGTCCGTTCATAATAGATTATGAGAATTAATCCTTATTGAATACAATTTTGATCTGCACCATTATCTAATAGTGCAATAGTATTGCATTCAAAACTATCTTTAATTTTAAGAGTAATAGGAATATACCATTTTTGAAAATTTATTTGATTGATGTTGAAACAAATTGTGGATCCGTAGGAGTGTCTTCTGATTGAATGTTCGGTGAAGAAGGACTATTTTCTATTAATGTTAACCTTGCTTCTAATTCAAGGTCTTTTGTTTGTGATGAACATAAATCTTTGTGTAAATTTTTAATGTGTTCTTTTAATATATTAACTTCGTTTTTTAAGTCTTGAATATTAACTGCCTTTAGAATATTTGGAATCTCACGTGTTTTAAATATTTTATTGATACTTACCTTATGAGAAGGTTCTAAAGAATCTTCTTTTATTAATATACCTTTGAGGTTTTGTAAATACTCTTTCCTTAATTCGGTATCTTGAATTTGTTCAATTAAATCTAATAAAAATTCCTTTTCACTATTATTAGTAGTTATGACGTTAATACACTTATAGCATAATCTTGAAGACTCATTACCTGATGAGTATTCACTTGAATCACTTTCTAGTTCATTCATTAATAACATTATTTTCATAATCAGAGGAGGATGATGAATTTCCCGATTGATTAGGCGTATCTTTGAGTTCAAGTAAGGTAACTAATTTTTCTTGAATGTCTGGATATTCTGCACAGATTTCATTGAGTTTCTTTTTAACTTTACAATTTGTTGCATGGTGGCCTAATTTACCACACTTATAACAAGTATTAGTATGATCAGCTTTTCTTTTTGGAGTAGGCTTTTTAGGACTTAATTTTTTGTAAGTTGGATTTCTTATAGTGCATGGTTTCTTCTTATTAATTTGAGTTTTTCTTCGTTTTTTGACAGATGGAGCTTCTAACTTTAGAAGACAAAAGGCTTCACAGAAAGAATCTAATTCTTTTCGCTTGGCGGCATTATCTGTTGAATATCTGGCTTGTAACTTTAATTCGTTGCATAAAGAAATTCCTTTCTTTTTAATAAAGCTTAATAATTGACCAAACGTAATTTGTTCAAATGGAATAGGGCTTTTAGCAATGAGTTCGCTCAATTTAATGAATATTCATTGAGAAAATAAGGATGGTAATCCTGAAATGAATTTTTCCTTCCAATAGGGTTGACGACAGTCTTCCCTTTTTAATAGATATGTTAAAATGTATCTTTGTACCAATTGTAGTCTTCTAGAGTTGGGCACCTTAGATTTGTTAAAAGAATATCTGTTGGAGCTGTAATATCTTTTGGACTTCCAAGAAAATTAGTAACTATTGTATAAATCAATGTTTCTATATTGTCTAGTTGTCCTTGAGAATTAGTATGAGTTCTAATTTTGGTATGTTCGTCTTCTTGAATATGATTTTCCCACCAATTTTTGAGTATACCGATGAATCCTGATGTTAATAAATCAAAAGCTTGTAAATCTGTTGCATGTTTAGTTGAATAGGTTGTATAAGCAATTAACATTCTTTGGAGGTTATGAATATTTCATGGTCACTACGACCATCTATATTCCATTCATATATTGAATCACCAGCAAAATTTTCAGTAATTATTATTTTTGCGCTTTCAAGGTGAAGATCTGGAGGAGTTTGTTTGGAGTAATAGGGAATTTCCTTTTTATATATTTTATTAATATTTTGGAAATCATCATCTAGTTGAGATAAATCTTTTTCTAAAATATTAACTGTACTTTTGGCTGAATGAGATGTTGAAGTTTCTGACTCCTTTAATTTTTCTTCTATTTTTGAAATTAATGGAGTATTAGCATCTGGGAGTTCTAATTTATTTGATCGTCTTATTTTGAATAAAGGTTTTGCAATCTCATCTAAAAAGTTTGGTTTGTCCTTCTTGGTATCATTAATATCTAAGTTTTCTAATTTTTCAGTTAATGAATTAACTTCTTGTTTTTTAACAATTGCTTCCGCTTGAGTACAGACCATATTGACTTGTTGCGACACTGTATGTAATACTTAATTTGTATAATTATTTTGATAATATACCTTTTTAATATCACTTAGCATTACTTGACTATTTTCTGGATCATTTCTACCTATTTTGAATGGGACTGCTGGAATATTACCTTCAGGGGTATTTAATACGATTTCTTGTAATGGGGGGGTAAAAGAAGTAAGTATTTGACCATTTAAGAGGGTCCATTTTTTTGCAAAATTAATATTGGTATTTATTTCTTTAACTTGGAAGGGGTCTGGAAGTTTATTTTCTAAGGCAAACATAGCCCACCAATTAAAGAAAGGAATATTGACTTGGTGTCTTTCCATGAATGAATACCATTCTTGCCTAATGAATGCTTGAGCTTTTAAATCAAAGTGTGAAAGGAACCATTCTCTTTTGACTTTGTTTTCTATTGAATTGAAATTTTGACGTAAGTAATCTTTGTTGATTACAAAAGGTGTTGAAATAACATTGATTGAGGAAAATGATGGAGGTTGCATAGTTGAGTAGGTTGGGGAACCTACAGATGAAGTAACTTCATCTATTGGCTCAGCTATGGGAGCTTTGTAATAAATCTTTTGAGTATCTTCTATGTGATTATCTTTTGAATAATCATAACTAGTTGGCCTAGAAGGCATTGAATATGAAGTTCGAGGGAGTTCTAAATTGTCTAAAGATTTTGAAGATAAACTTCGTTCTTTAGTTGAATTAAATCTTATTAGTACTCTACCATCAGTCTCTTCTACGATTTGTTGAATATTCTTTTGAGCAATATTTTTTGGTGGCCTGGTATTTTGAATTATAAATTCTTGAGGAATAGTAATTTCATTCCACTTTAATAATTTAGGAGTAAAGGTAGTAATATTATCTGATTCAGCTTTTAGTAGTATGGTTTCATCTAGAGTAGGTTTTAATAAATATTTTGGATTAAGTTGAGATCAAAGTAGCTTAATAGTTTCAAATTTTTCATCTAAACTAAAAGTTTCTGCATGATCTTTTATTGATAAAGCCGTATTGAAATCAAATTTTCCTATTTGATAGATTGTTTCTATCTTTTGTTTAGGAATTTTTCAAGTATACACATCAATTTGACTACTAACTTCCCTACTATTCACCACATTTGAGTTCTTACTACTACCTAAACTAAGACGATCTCTAACCCAGGAGGCCATCTGAATTACGTTGGAACACTTAGTTAGGAGTCATGCACATCCTACCGGGACCACTGGGACCACCCCACCGGGACCACCTCACCTGGGCTGACCAACGGACTTACTGGGGCTGACCAACAGCTGACCAACGCTAGCGACAGCGAGACACTACCTAAGGGCACCTACTTGGCTCTGATACCCGGACGAGCAGGATCGACCTAGGCCGGGTAATAGGTAAGGTCTAAGTGTGGATTAATACAGGGGAGCGGAGTAGCAAATTGATATGATGCTGGAAAATAATTTTGAAACGCAAAAAAAACGAATTTGAAAACAACAGAATTGAAATGAGAAAAGGAGATGAATAAAACTTACTTTGATTTGAATTAATAAACTTGATGCAAGGTTGGGAGATGGAGTACAGGGGTTTTTGAGAGAAGGAGGAGGAATAGTACAGGTGATTGATTCTAATTGTTGGTTCTAAGAGTTGGTTCTGCCTAATGCAGCGTTATGGAGTGTCTATTTATTGAATACAACAAATTGTAAAGTTAAAAAGAAACTCAATGAAATCTGTGCAGAACATCCAGACATTCAAGAAAAATTAATTACCTTATTTAGATGAGCAGGATCGACCTAGGCCGGGTAATAGGTAAAGCCTAAGTGTGTATTAATGCAGGGGAGCGGAGTAGCAAATTGATATGATGCAGGAAAATAATTTTGAAACGCAAAAAAAACGAATTTGAAAACAACAGAATTGAAATGGGAAAAGGAGATGAATAAAACTTCCTTTGATTTGAATTAATAAACTTGATACAAGGTTGGGAGATGGAGTACAGGGGTTTTTGAGAGAAGGAGGAGGAGTAGTACGAGTGATTGATTCTAATTGTTGGTTCTAAGTGTTAGTTCTGCCTCATGTAGTGTTACGGTTTGTTACATGGTTTCATTGTGGGCTTAATTTGCTTGAGTTTTAGCCTATTGATTTAGTTGAAATTAGAAATGTCTAATGATAGGCTGTGGGTTGGTAGTGACTTCATCCACATGATTTTGAGTGGACCGATGTAGTTGGATACTTGATTTCTTCGTTGATCTTGTTTTACTTGGTGAATTAAATAAATATGTGCTTTATTATTATTCTTTACACGAGGTCTAGCAAAGTTTCGACATAAGAGAGTTGATAATTCATATCTTATATGTAATTTTATCCTCCATTTTACCTACCTTTTAGCCTTTGATACATACTTTTATCGGTAAATAATGCATGTTTTATGTGATTTTTAGGTGGAAATAAAGTAAATAAATTTAGGCACGAAATTGATCAATTCTACTCGGATTTGTCCGAGGTCCCACATATGCAATGCCTGGTATCCCATCTCTAGCTATGTGGGCCTCATCATGCACTTCTCCTGTGCCTAGCAGTGTATTGGGCATGTTCTTTACAGTCCCAGCATGGCTTAATCTGTGTGCCCCATCCCAGTCCCCTTCCCATCTTGTTCCCTCAGGCTGAAGTAGGCCTGATTGTGAAGATAACATCCCAGTGCCTTGCCTTCTAGTGGCCCAAACAAAAGCTCCACCCAACAAATTGCTTCTCACTCTGCCTCCTCTCTCCTTCTCCTCACGTTTTGGGGCGGTTCTATAGATTGAGGCCCATCAACAGTAATCAACTCCCACAACTCAACCCTGGCAACTAAGTTTTCATTTTTGAGAGCAAATTCAAGATAACCTAGTCAAAGCTAATTAATTAAGATTAATTTTAACTAAAAACTAGCCTTTTATGCAACATAACAGCCAAGAAATTAACTAAAATTAGTTTTTCATTAATTTTTGGGCATCAAGAGAGGCTGAATTTCCACTATAAAACCACGGATTAGAGCAATTCATTCATCAAGTCATCCAAGCATCCAAGCATTCCTCCATTCTCTTACCTTCCATCTTCCACACTTTTTTAAAGAGTGGAGAGTCTTTTATAAGACAACCATTTGGGTTGAGCAGTTGACAAGAAAATAAGTTTCATTAGATATTTTTTCTCTTTTCTTTTCACCTCTTTTGTGAGTCAAATATCAGAGTTTAAACTTAATTCTATAGTTCTAGGTTTTTTAGCATTAAATTTGGACATAAAAAGTGAAATATACTAATATTGAGAGTATGTTTGACCAACTTTGATGGTATTTTTGCTAACTATAGCCGGCTCAACTACTCCTCTCTCATATTAAGATGGATCCTTGATAATACTGTTGTTTTGCTAGTTGCTTTTGGGTTTATTTTTCTCTTGTATTGTATAATTTTGAGTTTATAGTTTATCTTAACCTATTCATGCATCTCAATACTATTGTTTGTTCATGCTGATTACAACAGTTTAATTTCCTATATCAAATATATAGTGCACCTTGTAAGCTAATGTGATATTATGCAGTTGGGCTTAAGATTATAATTATTAAAACTGAATAATTTATGCTAGAAATTAGATGAGCTATGTCGAAGAAGAATGATTCATGCTAAACTATTAGATAAATAATATCATTTGATAATTTTAATTCATCATTCTAATTCATGGCCTAATGCTTGTAACTTAGGTTGAACAAGAGACTAACTCAACCCACAGTTGAGTTAGTAATTCAATATTCATGTCATTGGTGAAATTCAAAGTCACAGCTCTTTCTAAATTAGATTTCTCTCCACTTTCTTTACCCATTTGCTTTTCTTTTGTTTCGCTGATTCATATTAATAATTGAACTCCTCTTATTATTGAACTCCTCTTATTATTCTTTATAATTGGGAAAGTTAAATTGAAAATTACTATTATTCCTCCAGAGATCGGCACGCTATACTCGTTAGTCTTCAATTGATCTCTTGCAAGTAAAAAGGGTTTTAAAACTGAACATAAAATCCACATCACCTAGTTAACCCATAATTTGGTTAAAACATGAAATCATTCATTATGCTCCTAAATAGCAAATGGACAAACTCTTATGGCATCTTTGTGCTTAGCCGCCTTCTCCTGAGAATCAACTTAAACTGTATCACTAGTAGTCATTTGAAGGTGAATCAATGGCAGTCAGCAACTTTTCACTTTTCTAATTTCCTCTAAATAATTAGGGAAAAACAAAGAAAATGACAATAAAATTAGCTTGAGCTTGTACTTTACCCAGACCATGTAAAACTAAGCCACGATTTTGAGCCACAATTAAAAGATACTCAAGCTATTGACATATGAGGTTATTAAACTAAGATTCTAAATTTTGGTTATCCAATTGGACCTGAATAATAACCTATACATATGCGTATATTGAGCTTAGACCCATAACATATACAGGGCCCGAAGGTGCACCATTGAGACATTACATTATATTAAATCATGGCTAGGTATTAAAAGCTAAAATGAATCCTTTTTCTGGCTCTTACACTTATACATATAATACATGTAGCAATTGGGTCTTTGGATGTAAAATCATCAGTGAACATTTTAACACACTTGGTTTTTCTTTGCATGTGAAAGGTAGTAGCAGTAACATACCTTGATCGGTTTTCTTTAGATTAAAAGCTATATTTGTGCACATAAATACATATTTAGAAATCTTAACCGTGGATCTTCATCTTCTTGAACTTCTCGACTTATGAAATTTAAGATGTTTTAAATGATCTTGTGCTTTGTCTAAGAATTACTAGGTAGATTTGCACATACGAAGTATTTGGTTTTAGAGTCTACGCCATTAGAACTCAAGAATATACATAAAAGTAAAATCCATAACCTAGGCATGCTAGTAAAATCCCTATGATAAGTCCGTTCCAGTTCTTCATCCTTCCTGTACATTTATGGCGTACGCTAGCTCAAACCTTTCAAGAAGACAAAAAAGGGTTAGCTGATATCTTATTAGTGCTTGATGAACAAGGAAAGTAGGAGTGTTTTAAGGATCTTCCAACTAGGCTCATTAATGTATGCACTCTTCACTTGGGGTTTATATTTAGTTTGATTCCCTAGCCACTACTGCTAATAGTGCCCTAGCTTTGTCAGTTTCTTTTTATTTGGTCTTCGTTCTTTCTTCGCAATTAGAATACACCTTGGTTCTCCTCTCTTACACTCATTTTCTTCTACTTGGAGTAGAAATATATAAAGGAGGAATAGAAGGGTTATACGTCATAGAGGGTAAGGAGGCAGGCTAGGTGAAGATTGTCTTTTATAGACAGTTCACTCACTCTGATGTACTTGATGCACCATCATGATTCTCTAGTTTTGGGTTATGAGAGAATGCATAGCATTACATTCTTCCCCTATCTCACTAGCTATTTTACGTGTCATTAACCTTAGGATGAAATCAGGTGTGCTTACCACATGTCTCCTCACTGGCTTGTGGTTTTAGCTCTACATGACAAATGTGACAAAGCAAAATTTGCTTTTTGATATTTTCTTTATTTACACTTTGTCAATATAACTTTTTCATAGGTGTGATTCGAAGTGCCTTATTCACAAATGTCAATCCTTATGATGTAGCGTAATTTTTTCCTCTCCTCTATTGAAATATTTAGGCGCGTACGTCAACAACTAAGTGTATAAGCCACATGTTAACACAAGAGATTATGACTTTGGGTTTTCTTACCTTCCACGGGTAATGCCCAAAGTCAATAGCTAGGATATGTGACTCAACATTATAAAGCTAGGGGTCATACCATGGGTAAATACATGTCTCATATTTTCTTCATGTTTGATTTTCTTATGTCAGACTTTAAGACAACCCTTATTGTTAACTCTTAACTTTGAGATGATAAAATGTGAAAGGAGGAGCCTTACTACCTATATTTCACCTATCATTATAACCTTCGCACATAGTATTGTTTTTAGATTCTTGATCTCATAAGGGTATAAAACTTGCGTATAATGCATCTTGGCCAAGACATCAGATTTTACAATTATAAATTTACATCTAAATGTATTTCTACATAAATCCTTGTGTAACATTTAAGACTTATAACTTACATGTGCCTATCTAATAATTTTAAAGTAGAAATTAACCATATAAGCTTTGATGGAAAATACTACAATCTACACTTATAGAAATCAAATATTATTTTTCATCGTAACTTACTTAACTAAATTCTTCATGTACAATATATGTCACTTAATGGGTCTTACCAATTAAAATCTTGTTTATTCTTTAGGTTAAAAGCGGGGGTGTTACATTTTTATGTTTAGGGACCTTAACAGTATCTGCATGTTAGTTCAAGGTATGCTGAGGTAGCCTCTGAGTGATCTTCATCATCATATCTACTAAGCTTCATATCTTAGAAAGAGGACATACCCATCACTGTTCTCATCAAAAGCCATGCGATTGCTTTTTTAACCACCTTAGTTGTCTTAATGTGCATGTTGTATGCTTTGCTTTGTTGAGAGTATCTAACAATGATGTCATCATCGTCACTTCCTACATCAAATTTTCCAACCTTTCTTTACAATTATTGTGAATAAAGCACATGTACCAAATGTTTTGAAGTATAAAATATTTAGCTTCTTCGCTTTAAATATCTCATGTAGATTTATCTTAAAGATTGATCTGACTAAGCATCTATTTGGAACATATTTGTAGTGTTCACGACTTCAGCCGAGAAACACTTTGTAAGATCATTCTCACATAACATTGTCACAGTTATATTCTCCAAGGGTCTATTCTTCCTTTCAACTACCCCATACTTTTGTAAAATCCTTGGGGCTAAGAATTTGTGTAATATTACAAGTTAATAATAGAATTCAATAGATTCTCTTAAACTGAGTTATAAGATCACTTCTCACAACTTGAATCGGTTGTCCTCGAGTGTTTTACACATGTCTACAATGCTTGGCAAACACTTTAAAGCATATGTTTTATGTTCCAAAAGAACACCAAGGTAAATCTTTAATGATTAGCAGCAATGACAAGTGTATATTTATTGCCACCTAGCCTTCTTAATCTAATACGACCACACAAATCCATATGCACCTATTTAAGGGGCATTGAGATTAGAACAATTTTTATAGGCCTAAATAAAGCACTCACTACTTTATCATTTGCATATGCATTGAAGACTTTATCTTTATCACATTCATGCTTAGGGAGACCTCTTCCAAATTATCCTTAGATAATTATTCAATTATATGCATACTAGCATGACCCATTCTTATATGCCATAGCCAAGTGTTATCGTTAACAACTTTAAAGCGTGAGAGTTTTTTAGAGTCAACACGGTCAATGTTAATAACATATACATTTTGTTCTCTCAAACTAGATAAAACAATTTCCATTTATATAACTAGAGACATCACTCTGAGCAGAGTTGAGTGTGACTTTATTTCCTTATCATATAATTGAGAGATTTTAAGTCAGCTGAGTTCAGGATGATCTACAAATGAACATTTTCAATTGAATTAGAAGGATTTTACTAACTTTTACTATTCTTTTTACGTCCGAAGGTTGCTCTGCCATGGTTGGAATCTTCAGGTTCTGAAAATACTATGGCATCATTAGTCATGTGCCTTGAGTATCTGCTATCAAGGTAAAATAGGTTAGTGCTTGGCTTGAAGCATACCTGAAAAACATGCATTGTTAAACCTTTCTTCTTCCCTTGATAGGAAATTGGTGTGTAGGATATTTTATCATTTCGAGGGCTTCGTATCCTTGGGAACCCAAGCATGAACAATCCAAGGACTACTATTAATATGATTCATAGAACACACAATGTTTCTCTACCACCATATCTGGTTAGAGTTACTTTTGTAACTCTTCCTCATTCTTAAACAATTAAGAGGTTTTGAAAAGCTTTTTAGAGTATCCTTAACAACTTTGACCTTCACGAGGTGGTGCCAGTTTAAGAAAGAAATTTTAGTATAATTTCCTCTCATTCCTAGGATCATATCTAAGACCCTTTCTGTTAAAGAACACACACTAAAATTCAAGTAATCTATCTAAGCTTTCTGGTTAGTAAGTCTTGGAAGAGATTTCTGGAAATTCTTACACTAAGCTTTCAGTTTTCAATTTAATCTTAAACTTCATATAGCTTGCCAGCTAGCTTAGCGTGAGCTTGATGACATGCTCGATTTTATTTTTCAAACCTCTAAAATTCTACCCTGAGAGTTTTAGTCTCTTTTAAATAGTTAGTCCATTTCTTACAAAATTCTTCATAGAGTTCAAAAACTATTTCTTATTACCTTTCAATGACTTGCATTTTTTGGCATAAGCACACTTATCTTGCAAAGTATCTTTCTATATTTCAAAAGAGCAATTTCATCTTTAATGGATTGCATTGAAAAATACTCTTCTTTAGCATTCAAACCTTGCATAATAATCTCAATTAAATCATCTCTAGATGATGCAAAGAATAGTAATTTTGCCTGCTGGTGAAGGTGCTTTTAACTTCCTTGAGTACTTATTTGTAGTTCCCTCAAATCTCATATTCCACCAATAATTTCTTTCTATTAGCCATAAAGCAAAAGTTGGCACCATCATCTTCTTCACTCTCACTGCTATTGGAGTCACTATTACTCCCTATAGCTATCAAGGCCTTTTTGCCTTTGCCTTTCATTTCTTTTTCTAGCTTTCTTTTTAAAGGACTAGCAATCTTTTATCATGTGCCTTGGTTAGCCATAACTAAAACAGACAAAAATGTTAGTTTCAAAAGCTTTAAGAGAAGTTGTTGTATATCTTTGTTGTCTTTTGAGGATGGTCTTATGCAAATCCTCTTTAAGTTATAGTTCTTCTATTTTCGCATTTTAGGGAAGCCTCGAGCTAACATGACAATATCATGTTCTAATGCTTCAGATTCTGAGTCATCTTAACTTTTAGGGTCCTTTACCGCTACTTTCAAGGCAACCCCTCAATCCGAGGTTTTTTTTCCTTTTCTTCTATAAAGCAGATCTCTTATGTCAGGAGTTCTCCCACTAGGTCCCCCAACTTTAAGGTCCTTAAGTTCAGAGCTTTTTCCATGATCAGGACCTATTGCCCTTTACATGCCAACCTCTCATCACCTCACTGATCTAGTAAATGGACCATGTGCTCCATTTTTATTCATTTATTCATTAATTTATATTTTCTTTCTACCAAGCTTAATCCCATTTGAAATTTGGCAAAATTAGTAAGATACAAACTTTTTTTGTCTAAAAAAAAGAGAAGCAAAATAAATTAAAAAAAGATTACCTATCTGCATTTTAGGGGATAGAGAGTTCCCTTCTATATATATCCTCTTATCACTCCTAGTGGGGCTTGTCTTCTCTGTCAGGGGGAAAAAATCTCCCCTCCTCATCCCCAATCCTCTTTAATGAGATTAAATTTCTTAATTCGACTTCTTTAAGCATAATTAATTCTCTTATGCGTTAGTAAATTTGATTAAATTTTCCTAAGTCTTTTAAACTCATATTCTTTTTTATGAAGATGTGTAGTATTGTGAAAATAAAGTTTTTTAGCTTGTTTGAGTTAGCACCAATTAATTTTTTTTTTTCATGATTTACCTAGTTAAGCCTTTCTAGGTCCTTCATATTCATTTATTTATACTATTTTCTTGTACATTTATTTTGATAACTTAATTCTTTTCATTGTTTCCTTGCATGTTTTTTTCTTTGGCATTTTTTTCATTATCCATCTATGCTATGCTAATAGCAATCATTGGAAAACCCTAGAATGCTGTAGTGAGAGTGATTTGCGGGATTTAGTGTAATCTCAACCATAAAAATTATTTATTCGTTAGGTCAAAGCCATCAATTTTAAAGTTAAGATGTCACTTTATTTTTATTTTTAAAAAAATCCCCATAATTTCAAATATACATGACAAAGGATAGATGATTATCCAATTGTATAGGAAAAAAAGCTTATGCTGTTATATTTATCTATTAAAAAATCGTAAATTTTAAAATTGAAAAAAAACCTACCTTAATACAATCAAATTTACTTAGTACGACAATGAAAAATGAAACATGAAATGAATTAGAATCCACACATAGATGAATTAGAGGATAGAATGTGTTGAAAGGAACTAATCAATAGAACTAAAGATGAATGGGAGAAAACAGAGTATAATATTTAGGAGTCGTCTGCGCTAAAACCTCTTGAAATGCATTTTCTTTTTTATTGACAAATATATTTTTGGGGGGGCTTGGACAACTTAATTTTTTTAAGATATTAAATAATTTCTAGGTTTTCTTAGGGTAAGATTTTATGAAGCAAATTATGGAGAGATTGAGAAACTCATAGGAGAAAAAGACTAATTTTTATCATTAAGAATATTCATGAGACCTTTCATTAGTGGGATCTGGTATAATCTCAACCGTAAAAATTATTCATATACTAAATCTGAGCCATTGATTTAATTCAAAGAAAGTACCGTCTCCGAACAAAATAGCTCTTTATTTTTATTTTTTTTAAAATTCCAAAATTTTGGTTATATATGTGAGATAGATGATAATCCTTTTATTTGATAAAAACAGGCAAATACTCCCCGTGATATTGGTTCATCTTTTTATTTAATTTTATTTATTTCAATCAATTTATTTTTCCCTAATAACTAATTGGAAATTTGTTAATTTTACTAGCTTGATTTGGAATTTTATTTTTGTCTCATGTTATTGATAATTGGTTCAAAATTTTTATCTTACTAATTTTGAATTTTTTGCAAATTAACTAGATACTTTGTGCACGATTTTTCAGTAATAAGGGTATAGAATGAAGGTAGATTGAGACAAGGCCTGGGAAGGGTGGGTTGGATAGCCCTTTATTTATATTTAAAGAAAAAAGTTTCCATGCATGATAATTCTATGTAGGTTATGTGATATAAACTATCCCTTTATTTTTATTAAAAAAAAATCTCCATACATCATAATCCTATGTCAGCTATATGTGATAAAACACACGTTTCTTTTCTTTTTTGAAAAAAAATCTCTATACATGACCATCCTATTCTTTAAAAAAAAACTCATGCAATTGTATAGTTTTCCTGTCCCCTTATAGGACTCAAATTCTTTTCATTTAACTAAATTATCTCATGCGTCAAAACACACAGTAACCTCCTTCATTGGTCCTCCGTGCACTAGAATTGGCAGTTACAAAAAAAGGTGAAACCTTATACGATGAATTATTGTTCCAATCTATCAAATGTATAATCTAAAGACAGATAAATTGATGACTATTAATGTGTACTTTCATGTTCGACGTAAATTTTGCCATAATTATGAAGCACTGCATGGATTCAGAGCTTAACTACTTAAATCTCACGTAAATAATATACAACTTCACATCTCACTAAGTAGGCCTCCTAATAATATAACATTGAACAGTTATGTTCTCCCTGTTTCACTTTTTGGTTGCAGCTCATAGATGAACCTAGCGCTGGGAAAATCTGACCGGACACAATAACACGACACGAACGTGACCCAAAGTTAATGAGAAAAACACAAACCAGAACCGGCCCAAACCGATTTCTACCCGAAGTCGACACTATTTGATCGTTTAGTGTGAAAACTTATTATTTTTCAGTTTTGAGCAAATCTAAGCTATTTCAAGACCGACACGAAATTGACCCGTTTATTAAATGGGTTGACCCGACCTGACCCGTTTCCCAGCTCTGGGTGAACCATAAATATTTTCCACTATACTCGATCCTTAATAGGTAAGTAATAAAATCTCCTAATACATGGAACCATTGACCTCATCTACACAAAATATAAGAAAAAATTATCTCATTATGTTGGCATCATAATCATTTTTGAGATTACCATTTTTTTCCCTCTCAATTTTAGATTTTTCACTTGAAGACCAATAGTTTAGAGTATCTCTATAACATCTACCATGATGAATTAAAAAGTAATCTAATAGCCCCTCCTCATGTTTTTTCTAATTGATGAATTTTGTGAACCTTCCGTACTTACCCCACTTATTATTTGTGTCATTTTGCTATTGATAAATTTATAATTCAAATCTTAGAAAGTTGCTCAATGCATCTATGCCTAACACCCCCTTCCTAGCATGCATATATGCAAAAATGAACTGAAATTAAAAGCACAAAGTTAGCCTAAGATCAATTTGGTTGTAAATAATTTGGGACCACAAAACAGAAAGGAAGAAAGTGAATTTCAATAGGTTTTTGTTTCCCCTTTCTTTGTGTAGGAATACAAATTGGATAATAGTTAAGAGGTTAAAATGCAGTTGCTATGTATGAAATTGATAACGTTTTGTTTTTCTTTTTAGTAGCCACTTATGATCTTGCCTCTTCTAAAATTTAATATCAATTATTTATATGGTGATGTTTATTTATTTGTTCAACAATATATGTGTTATAAAGGTTTATTTCATCATGCACTGTTCATAGCACAGTTCTGAACTAGTTCTACCAAATGCTTTTCTTGTTTATAGTAACCATTGAACAAGCATGTGCTCTCTTATGACTTCTTTCATTTTTAGGCTCAGTCGGTCCCTAGTGATTTGTTGACCATGGGTTCAGTAATCATGGTTGTTTCCTCTAATTGGGTTTAGAACTATAGTTTTACGATTTTTCGTGCATGAATTAGTGAGGTCGAGAGATATTTGTAATATTAGGCATTTTCCTCATTCTTTTTGTTTCTCCTTTCCTTTACCACCATTATTTTCTTTTTGATTCAAAAAGATCGCTTGGATGGACTAAAGTCATTCTAAGAACTTATTATGAGCTTGGGGTCAAATGATCGAAATAAAACTTGGTGGTTTTTATAAGTTAAGTTTGAGGCTAATGTTTAATATATTTGTCCACAATCTATCTCACTCTTCTGTCATTCGATATATTTGTAAAAGAAATTTCCAACACGTGATCATGCATCCAAATTAGAGTTCAAGAGTGGTTGTAGCGCCCATTTTTCTATAGGGTGTCTAATTTGTCCAAAATTAGACCACCTTGTGGTTTCCATATTTTTTCACTCTTTTCTTGATTTTTTATCAATATACTTTCTCCCTATAAAATAGAGTAGACTTTAATAGCTTTCTGAATTGATATGGTATGTCTTCAAGCTCTTCATACTTTATGAGGCATGAACTTTCAAAACAGATCTATCTTTTTGAAAAGCCAGAAAAAATATCATAAAATTCCAAAAAAAATCAATGAAAATTAGATTCGTTTTATCTAAAAAGTTTGGTATAAAATAAAGACACATTGTCCACAATAATGAATTCATTTTTAGTACTTGTGTTTTTGTATTACCAAAATCAGATTGCTTTGTATTTCAGCACCAAAGTTTTATAAATAATGCAAGATCTAATAAGGAGTATTTAGGCTTTATAGCCACCTCATTTGGGTCCTGCTTAAAAAAGATATAATCTTTTTAAGTTGGCATTCGTAATTTTGTATGAATTACAAATAATCAACTTCTAAATCGTTTTTCAATAATTGGTCATGAAAAAAAATAAAAGAATTATGTAATTAAAATCCTCACGCAATCTACTAACTCTAAGAAATTTTTGGCGTATTTTTAGTGCCTGTCTCACCTAAGTTCTAGATTTTCCTTTAATGAAAACCCCTTTAAAAATTAGATGCTTAGGTCAATTCCCAACTTTTGAGACTCAAGTTTGACCACATAAAAAGTCAAGAATCCTATAAGAAGTTCAATTATCAAGAGCTACAATGAAGCGTAGTATATTCATTACATTAATTTGTTTAGATCGCTTGCATAGCGGATAATGCCATGTATGTGTATATATATATATATATATATATATATATATATATATATATATATATATATATATATATATATATATATATATATATATGTATGTATTTCATTTATTTGTTTTGTTTATTATCATATAATATTTAATTGATGTAAAATCCTAGACTTCAAACCTCAAATAGTAGAATTTCTCTACCTTTGGGTTTGACTAAGTCCATTTGCAACCATTCAACTAAGCTATATGAATAAAATGAACCACTAGAAGCATTAATCAGTATCTAATCAAATCTGACTTATGACGCATTAACCTATGTATGGTACCTAGGCCATGATGATAAGTCATCATTTCTAAACCACTCTTAATTTGAGCACTAATTGTAACGACCCGATTTTTCTTTTAATATGTTGTTAAACAAAATTTCAACAAAATTATCTAGGTCATTAGGCCACATGAGCTACGGTTATCAAAGGCCACTAATTTTAATAAAATGTCACTAAACCAAATTTTTGAAAACATAAACCAATGTTAACTTTAGAAACATAGTCTATCTACAATTTTATTGAGAATTTAATTTCTAGCACTAAGACTCTCAAAACTTATTCAGTACAGATGACTTTAATACTAGGTGGGCATCCTGAAATTCAATCTCCCCGATGTAATTTCAAGACATCTGAAAACCAAAAACATGAGAAAATGAGATCAACATCCTAGTACACTAAACTCAATGGTGTAAAAACAAATTCAGAAATTCATGTTAATTTTTAAAAACACAAGGGAGCGGACAACAATGTGATTCTGGATAGCCCAATGATACTCTGACAGGAGAAATGATTAATAGTATGCGCGCACTTCGGGCCTAGGTGATCACCCAATCACAATAAGTGATGAACTATTATCAATATAATGAACAATGATCAATAGCACTGTATGTGCCAAAAATACGACCTTTACACCCAGTGTATGCTCGTAATATATAATTGTTATTTTTAGATTTTTATTTGATTTTATAGATGTTGAATAAATTGGAAAAAAGCAATGCAAAAACAAAAAAAAAAAAAAGCCCTAATATCTACCCTAGCACACGCCCAGCACGTGAGACTAGAGCTGGGCAATAGGTCGTGTCAGGTTGGGTTCATGTTCGTTTCGAACTTAAACGGGTTAAAAATTTCTCGACCTGAACCTAACCCATTTATTAAACGAGTTGAAAAACCTTGACCTGTACCCATTTAACTTTTAAACAGGTTGACCCGCTTAACCCGTTTAAGATAAACAACTCAAATTCAGTCGCCTAATTAACCATTTACACATTTAATATCTTCAACTAATACGTAATTATAGTATTAGAAATTAAGTTTACATATCATATTAAATAATTACTCTTTAAAATTTCCCTGATTCGTCATAATTCACAATTTTTTAAAATTTTTATATTCTTCATTATCTAATGAAAAGTAAATGGATAAATGATAAATGGAAAAATGAGTTGAGTTATTTAACTAATTTAACTAAACGGGTTAAATAGGTACTTTTTCGTGTCGAGAATCTCAACCTGAACGTAACCCATTTAATTAAACAGGTTGAACGTGTCAACCCATTTAATTAAACGGGCCGAAAATTTATACCCAAACCTACTTAACTTTGTGTCGAGTTCGGGTCGGTAATCGTGTCGGGTCATCTTTTTCCAGCTCTACGTGAGACCTCGTTCCTCGTAATTTTCTATCTCATCTCTTGGTTCTCACCAGTAGAAAGCCCAAAGCCCTCCCCATTCTCGGCTTCACCTCATGCACCCTCCATCCTCATCATCTTATCTCCATCCCTCTCTCTCTTTGAAAACTCCATCAACCGGCATCACCATCTCATCTCATCCTCATCCCCCATCGTTCAACACTTCCTTCACTGCTAGCATAGCAGGACAGCACACAATCCCCATCTACCATCATACTAGTCCATATCAACGGCCGAGATCGAAGATGGTTTGGGTATAAATCGAAGGCAGCGGCACAAGGAGGCGCGATGGTGGTTTAGGTTTTAGTTTTGAGGGTTTTAGAGTTCAATTTTAAGGTATTCCTAATTCCAGTTTTAGAAACTTTAGGGATTTATTTCGAGCTTAATTTTTGTGATTTAGGGTTCGATTTGAGTCGATTTTCGGTTAAATTCGATCTCTAGCTTGCATTTCATATATTTGGAGGTTAATTTGTTAATTTGGAGCGTGTAATGGACTGTTTTGGGTTTTCACGGCTGAAACATCTAAGTTCCCCCACCCTGTTTTCATTCGGTAAAGCTTTGGTAATGGCAAATCTGCCATATCTAATGAACTTTGAAGCTCATTTGCATTTGGTTCTGGGTTAATGGATGGCTGAAATCGAGCATCCCATCATTCCCTTCTTCTCTATTTTGCAATAGCTCAACTGGGGTGAATTAAGCAATGAACTTGGCTTGTGGCTTTGATGGGGCACTGGGTCCAATATTGCTCCTGGGTCGGGTTATGTGCTAGGACATCCATGGATTCATCTTGCCCTGCTGCCTCTTCAGTGCTCTATTCTGCCTATTATGTTTTCTTTGACTCAACAGTGTCGATGCTGAATGCTGCTAGATTTTAGTTTTGGAGATGTTGGCAAAGACCTCCGGTGATCACACTAAATTTTGGGATGTTCGGTTGGTTAATCTCTAAATCCCTAATTCCCATTCTTCTGCCTTTCCTTACAGTTTAGGTTACTTATTTCATTTGCTATACTTTCGTTCTTGATCTCTTTAGTCACGTGATCAGCTAACTTTTTTTTTCTTGTTTATTTAGATAATGTGATTAGTTACATTTAGGCTTGCTTTATCTTAATTTGAAGCTATTTGGGGCTAATAAAACCCTGTGAATAGCTGTAATCTATAGTTTTATTTGTTTATTGTTTTAGAATGATGCTATATTAGCTTAATTTCGAACTCATGACATAATTCTATCCATCGTCCCTAAGAAAAGGACCGTCAAGTACTACGACGAAAGCCATACACTTGCGACTTAATATTTTACATTCAAAATTATCGTACAAGTTTTCAGCGCTATTGTCGGGGGCGGCGGTGTGAGATTAGGTCGCATTTTCTTTTTATTAACTGCTTTCTTATTAGTTGCTTATATGTTGTCTTACTTTGTTTATTTCATTATTAGTCGTGGTTAGTTTAGTTCATTTCTTGAAAATTCCCAAAATCCAAAAAAAAAGGAAAAGATGAAAATTGAAAAAAATGGAAAAAAAACTTCAAAACCCCTAAAAATTGAAAAATTTTAAAACTTCAAAAAACAAATGGCAAGTTTCTATTTCCCTCAGTTTGAGCGTGAAATATTTTGACGATACTTGAGTAGATTGAATGAATTTCATGATTAATGTGTTAATTATTGTTTTGGGAAATGGGATATTTGTTAGTGATCTTTAAGGGTCTTAATGATGAATATAGGGGTCATGTTGAGACAATGTACCCCAGGGGTTTGAATTATTTATTCATTAAGACTACTAATGAAATTTGGGATTTCTTTGAATATTTAGCTCATGATACATGGGAGTATGACAATGCTAGAGAGACCTTTAGTTGCCCCTCTCCCGACCCTCATATGATGCGTGCTACACCTTTATTTGAGAGTCAGATTGAGGGTATATCTTATGAGCATTCTCATGCTTCATATGCTCCTATTTCATGTGATTATTGTGATGCCCTTGACCATGATGTTGACACTTACCCATTGCTTGGTAGGCGCCACATACTGGAGTTACTAGCTACCTTTAATAGGGAGATTTACTTTCGGAGTTTGATCAAGACTGACTTTAGGTCTTGTGATGACTTTAACGTTAGGAGTGAGGTATCGATTTCTTTAGGGCATGATTGTTATGATAATACACATTTTGATGACCTTGAGGTGTCGCGTGATCCCTTATCACCTTTTGTATATGCATCTCCCCTTTAGACAAGCACTTCTTTGGACACCTCTGAGGATGTCCCAATTATCCCCGACCCCTCTCTTCTCTTGGCTCCCTTAGGAGAGCTTGAGGAGGGAGACAGATTTGAAACTTATGCTAGTTTTGATGACCAGTGTGGCATATTAGTTGAGTCAAAGGATACCTTTTCTGAGGAGCATTCTCTCGACGAGCCTTCTGATGTAGAGTTTAATGAGGTTACACCTCACATCGAGCTTATTGATCTTATTTCTGATGAGTATTTCCATGACTTAGCTCCCACTCTTTCTATTTCATCCCTTTCTTCTCCCCTTCGCTATTATTCCTTCTTCTTTAGACCCTCCAAAGCCTACTTTTATAGAGTATAAGACTTTTGTGCTTGACAATCATTGCTTAGATCAGACCCTTGATGAAAGTGACAGAGAGACTCGAGGATCATTTTAAGATGCTGGACTTGACTTTAGGCCCTCCTATGAGCTTTAATTATGACATTTCATTTCATTGGCCTTACCTTGGTACTTTCTCCTCCCCTTTTAGAGATGTCGGATTTCATTTTGATCATTCAAATCACTCTCGATGGTTTATGCATTCATATAGTCAAAAATACTGACTTATGCATCTAATTTTGCATATACACATCTCTCTTCTGATTGGGCTATGAGCTTTGATAAGCTCAAGAGAGCTTTGAGTTGCATTCCATTTTTTGCACTCTATTTGGGCTCCACTTCCCATTTCTAACTACTTGCAGTTTTGTGAGGAATGTGTCATATGTTTGACAAGCTGCTTCGATCATTGGACGGTTTTCATACAAGTAGCAGCTTATGAGTTGTGATGGAGTGGCTGGTGATTCATGAACCTCCTCGACACCATCTGAGTGAGGCATTTCGTTTGGGTGTAATCAGTACCCAACCTGGTATGATCGTTCCACCCCATTCCCTGCTCGTCTTTTTCGTTTCTTTCTTTCTTTCTTTCTTTTTGCACATAGTTGTTCATATTTAGGATTGTTTTCTTTTCTTTTTGCACATAGTTGTGGACATTTAGGATTGTGATTGCATGAGTGATCGATCTTGAGGAGAAATTTTGGATTTGTTGAGCAGTGCTTCTTATGATCACCCTTGATTGTATTATGATTTTGTGATTACTTGTTAGTTGTAGACATCTAGATTGTGAATAGTTGTGGATATCTAGGATTTGTTTTTTATGTTTGTTTGAGTTGTATGTTTAGTTTACCTTGGTTTTCTGAGTTTTGTCTTGCTTTGGTTTTTATTCAATATTTTGGTTTTGTTTTAGTTATGAGTGTTTTATTTTCTTTTTGGTGTTTAGTAGTTTTATTTTTGTTTTGATCTTGTTTTGAGTCTTGTTTTGTTTCAGGGTTACTTTTCTTTGTCTTTTATTTGGTGGGCCCTTGTTTGTGTTGGACATTTTTTGTCTTTTGGGATATTGTAGTTGTATTTGGTGTATTGGTGGTATGTTTTGTAAATATATAATTGGTGCTTCCTTTTTGTTCCGGTGGCTTTATATTTTCTTTTTCTTTTGTCTCTTATTTTAGGTTTCTTTTTGTTTAGTTTGGTACTTAGTAGCTCCTTGGTCTAGTCTTGTTTTTGCTTTGGTGATTATTTGTGTTTTGGTTTTTCCTTATTTTGTGTTATGTGATTATGGTTTTGGTTTTGGTTTTTGTTTTGCTTTCTTTTGTCATTTTGGTTTTTGGTTTTTGTGATTATGTGTGTTTCGTTTTGTTTTGGTTTTAGTTGTGGTTTTGAGTTGGTTTTGATTATTTCGATTTTGGTGATCTTGGGTTTGTTTAGGTTCTGCTTTTGATTTTCGTCGTATCTTAGTTTGTACATATCTGTGGTTTTGTGTTGGTTTTGCGGTTGTATAGCTTATGTATTGTTTTTTGGTGCCTTAGTTCCCACAATGAGGACATGAGAGCTTTGGCGTGGGGATGAGGTGCCCACTTGCGCATATTTTTTTTCGAAATTTTTGAAAAATTTAAAAAGATTTTTGTTTTTCTTTGGGGATTTGTACTCTTCTTTGGGCGATTGTGATCTCATGTGCTAGGTTACTAAGTTATATATAAATAGAGTTTGCATAATGAGATGTCTAGTTAAGGATTTATACCCAATTTTTCATAACCCCATCTTGTATGTATGATTTTGTGCTACCTTGCTCACTTTGCCGTTAATTCTTTGGGTCTTATTGTTAAGTTGGCATGTGAACTTTCTGTTTGTCAAAGTTGCCTTCTATGTTCTTGAGAAATGAAAAAAAAAAGGAAGAAAAAAGGAGAAAAGTCTAAAAAGTGAATTAAAACCTAAGCACCAATTTTCATGGCCACTATCTTTATTTCATATCATTAATTGGTGTAAATATGTGCTACTTTACTTGATTAAGCATCTGTTTTGACAATGAAATAAGTGCTTTGTACAATCTAATAAAACCCCTTTATAGGAAAGGCCCCAATATTCGTAAATCAAGTGGGTTTAGGGTGTATGCCTTACTATTCTTGAAAAAAAGGGGGGAAAATGGAGCAAAGAAGGTAATTCGGCAAGGAAATTGAGATCATGTCAATGTTAGCAACTTGATTCATAAGAGTTGATAAGCATTTGCACATGCACCAAGGTGTACATATCACTGCATATCATGTGTGGGGTGAAAAATGAGAGTCAGAGTGCTTCTTGTGACTTAGATATCTTCTGATTGTACATTCTATTTGTAAGCAGTTTGGTGATTTGGTTACCAAAGTCATGCAATTACCTGGGTTGTGCACATGATTTCCCCATTATTTGTATATATGTTAATATTTTGAAAAAAAAAACCAAAAAATTTTCCTTTGTTTTTGAAATAATTTTGTGGGTATATCACTTTAAAACCCTCACGAGATGTAATAGCCCAACCCTAAATCATATTTATTTATTTAATTATCTCATGTTAATGATTTGTTTCATATTTATTTATCGTATTTAATCATCTCGGTGAAAAAAAAAAAATAATTTGGGCCCTCACTTTGCAATTCGGATTTTTTCTGTTGTTGTAAAATTTCAGGGAAGTCGATAGTAGGTCTCAAAAATTATGGTTTAAGAGATTAAGTGATTATTATTATTTTTATAATCTATCAAAATTTAATTTCAAGCTACAAAAATTTATTTGCATACGGTTTAATTTTCTTCCCAGACCTAAATTCCTTTAAGCCCAATTTAGGCCCAACAAGTTACTACTTCCTTTACTTTGTTAATTACCATAATTATGCCTAATTAGCATTAGCAAAAAGCTACTTTATGCGGGTTAAAGCCTAGGCAAGTAAATTTCTAAGTCATTCTATCCAAGCAACACACACACACACATACACACACACACACACACACACACACACACACACAAATCTCTCTCTCTCTCCCTTCTTTCCTCCATACCCATGGTAGCCCCCCTGATGCTACTGTTTGCCGACCTCCAGCCACCACTGAAGTAGCCCACTATCACCGATCCACCATCCACAACTCAGCCACCACTCCCTCTCAACCCCCACCTTCATCAACCACTTCTCCCACATTTCTTCTAGGCATCAAAGTGAGTAAAACCAGAACTTTGTTGCTTTGGATTTTCGGTTTTGATTCTTGTTTTGTTGTTTTTTTATTGTTGATCATGTTATATTGATAGAAATAAGAGTTATTTTGATGTTTTAATTGTTAGTGAAGCTTAAAAGTATGTGGAAGTTGAGATGGTTCATGATCATGCAAGCTTAGGCCGAAGTGACGTTTATAGATTGTTTTGTGTTTGATTTGACAATTTTTTAGCATCATAAATGATTATGGTAGTGTTGGTGTGGTTTTGAATGAGTTGAAGCTAAGTCTAAGTTGGCCATAAACTAGCGTTTTAATGATTATCCAACTTTAGCTTTCTTTTAATATCAAGCATGTTATTTGCGTATATTTGATTGAGAAATGAATCTTTAATGTGTCTTTCCACTTGAAAGAAATGACATGGTGTGATTCTTGTAAAACGGGTGGATTATGAAAATCTCCTCAATTGATTATAAAGGGTGATTTTGCTCATTTATGAAACTAAATGAGATCATGGATGTATTTTGAGTGGGTTTGAGAAAGAGAATACTTGAAAATGTGATGTAGATGATTATGGAGTGAAATTGAGTAATGTGGCTTTGAGTGGTGATGAGAAGGACCAGGACTTTGTTGAATGATTTTAAGGAGTGATTTTAGAAGGGGAATTATGTGAAAAGAAGGAGAAAATGAAAGCAGTGTGGCTGTGAACAGGCTGAAAACAAGGGAGATTTTGCAATTAAAATGGTAATGATCAGCCCATCAAAAATTGTATTTTTGTTGGGTAAATAGGCCAATGAGTTTTCGTTTGGATTCTTTTTGAATCGCTTTAATCTGAGTTCTGTGGAAAAAGTTATGGCCATTTGTCTACGACTACGCAGGGTAGACCAAGAGTGGCACCTTTGTGTTCTAGCTCAATTTTGGGAATCCTATTGTAGGAATCATGTTTTGCTTTGTTAACGAAAATTTTACGAGACTTTTTAAGCTTTATATATTGGGGAATTAGGTCTCAACCTGAGGTCGGGAGATTATGTTGCGAGTTATTTGTTTTAGCTCCTGTTAAACCTTTACTTTTTTTTTAACTAAAACTATCAATTATGAAAAATAAATATATTTGCTAACTATATGTTCCTATAACTATATTTTGTACAGAATCAGGGGCTAATTTATCATTTGCTCCCCTTTTTGTGTGTAATCATCAGTGAGATTTCATTGAAAGTTCAAGCTATGTTCATTGCCTGTATCTTTAGAAATCATCACGTATTTATCAAAATTATAATATTTTGGAAAGTACATTAGTGAATCAATCTAATCAATGATTTGTCACATAATTAGTGACCCCATCAATTATTAGTTATAAGACATTGCCCTTCAGTTACCAGCGCGAGTTCAGACCAGGTCCTCGATCGGCTTGGCAGGTGTACACCTATCTTCAGATCGTAATAGTTACCAGGGTTCACTGTCAGATAAAAATTATCAATGTAGTTTTATATTCATCTCATTCCTTATTTTAAGTCAAAATGAATTGCAATGCAATCCTAACCAGTTTTTCAATGAACATTTAACAATACAGGAATGCATGTACTGAGATTCGGCTAACAGTTCGAAATGTTTTCATGTTTTATTTTAGGTAAAGGGTCAGTGAATCGTCCTCAGGCTGGCTAGCCGACTGAAGGAGATAAGTGAGTAAGGAAGTCTGAAGGAGATGCTTTTAGCATGATATTATGAAATATTCTGATGTTAGAACTGTATACTCGACAAAGAGTTACTTTATTTTGGTGTAAACCTTTAGATAAGTTAGAAACTGTTTATATATGATTTTGATGGTTTGTGATTATGTGAATGCCTTTTGGTGGTAAGCGATGTTCAACTTTGCTATTTTTATTGTTGATAAGCAAAGGCTTGTCCTTTTTGGACGGCGGGAACACTCCGATCATTTGGGTTATTAGTTCTAATTGGTGATATTAATGGAGAGAATGCAAACAGTGGGTTTATGTGAATTTGGGGTGTTACATGAGACCTCATTCGTCCACTTAGGAAACCGAGGGGTTTAAAGGGCTTGTTGCATAAGCTAAATGCAACCATAAGTCCTACGACAGTGAGTTAGGATTTTCTTTTTTCTTTTTTTCATTTCTTTGAGGTAGTTTAGTTTCTTTTACTCGTAGAAGAGCAAAATCTTGGTGTGCAGTATTTGTTTATGCCAAAAATACGATATCTTTGCAATACCTTTATACCTAGTTTATGTTCGTGATAATTGTTATTTTATAATTTTTATTTGATTTTATTTGATTTTGTAGGTGTTGAATAAATTGAAAAAAAGTAAAGAAAAACAAAAAAAATAAAATAGTCCAAATATCTACCATAGCATGCGCCTGGCACATAACACCCCCTTCCCCTTAATTTTCTCTCTCCTCTCTTGTTTCTCACCAGTAAAAAGCCCGACCCCCCCATTCTCAGCTTCACCTCATGCACTCTCCATCCTCATCATCTCATCTCCATCCTTCTCTTTCTCTCTCTTCGACAACTCCATCAACCATCACGACTATCTCATCTCATCCTCATCCACCAGCGTTCACCACTTCTTTCACTGCTAGCAAAGCTCGCCAACACAACATCCCCATCTGTCATCCATGCCAGTTCACATCAAGGGCCGAGATCGAAGACAACTTGGATATAAATTGAACGACAGCGATGCAAGGAGGTACGATGGAGGTTTAGGTTTGAGTTTTGAGGTTTTTAGGGTTTAATCTTAGGGTAGTCTTAATTCCAGTTTAGGGATTTATTTCGAGTTCAATTTTACTGATTTAGGGTTCGATTTGAGTTAATTTTCGGTTGTTAAATTCGATCTCTAGCTTGCATTTCGTATATTTGGAGCTTAATTTATTAATTTGGAGTTTGTAATGGATTGTTTTGTGTTTTTCATGGTTGAAACATCTGAGTTCCCCCTAGTTTTCATTCTGTGAGGCTTTGGTAATGGCGAATCTGCCATTTTTAATGAGCTTTAAAGCTCATTTGTGTCTAGTTCTGGGTTAATGGATGGCTGAAATAGAGCTTCCTCTCATCCCCTTCTTCTCCATTTTGCGATAGCTCAACTAGGGTGAATTAAGGAATTCACTTGGTTTACTGTTTTGGTAAGGGATTGGGTCGAATATTGCTCCTGGATCGAGTTGTGTGCTAGGACACCCCTGGATTCATCTTGCCCTACTACCTCTTAAGTGCTCTGTTTTGCCTGTTCTGTTTTCTTGGACTGAACATTGCTGATGCTGAATGTTGCTAGATTTTAGTTTAGGAGATGTTGGCAAAGACCTCTGGCGATCACACTACATTTTGAGCTATTCATTTAGTTAATCTCCAAATCCCTAATTCGCATTCTTCTGCCTTTCCTCACAGTTTAGTTACTTATTTCACTTGCTATACTTTCGTTCTTACTCTCTTTAGTCACTTGATCACTCTACTTTTTTTCTCGTTTATTTAGAGAATGTGATTAGTTACATTTAAGTTTGCTTTATCTTATTTGAAGCTATATGGGGCTAATGAGATCCCGTGAATAGTTGTAATCTATAGTTTTATTTGTTTATTGTTCTATAACAATGCTAGATTAGTTTAATTTCGTAGTTTGTGGCATAATTCCATCCATTGTCTCTGAGGAGATGACCCCAAGTACTACAATAAAAGTCGTATGTTGTTGTTTAATATTTTACACTCAAAATTATCGTACAAGCGATCCAATAAAAAGCAAGTTGGCTCATTTAAAACAATTTTTACACCCATTAAACACTTAAACTGGTATTCGCCATCTATAGAGGACAACGGGTTCAAAGAAACTGACATTTACTGTAGCATGACAGCTAAGTTTGCATGTTTGATTCCAAGTCTCCAGGGCTGCTAACACAATCTAAACCCAAACAATTACCCCTACAGTCAATTTACAATATTGTAAATCAAATCCCATTTTTTATTCCTAGCAGTAATTAGGTTCATATCCTATTATACCCACTTATACACCTATTCAAACATATTATACTGATAAAGTCATCTCCTTTGATTTAGCTGGGATTAAACCAATAAGACGAAAGCCCTTAACTCTTCTTGGCATGTTACAATTCATTGATATCCTACTAGTTGACAACTTGATTATATTATTTTGAGCACATTTTCATTGCTAATTCTCTAGTAAAATTGGAAAGGAATGCTATTGTGGCTAACTTACACTTATTTGAACTAAATTAGTTTGGCAACTACCCACAACTAAGATGATCACCTCGAGACGTATACCTGAGATGAGGCACTACGATTCGCGATTTAGAGGCAGGAGATTAGTAAAGTTTAGCTCTCTTAGCTCTGGTGCTACAGCTCTATGTAGCTGCAACCGTGGTGATATTACCGTCATTGTCGTCGCCTTTTCTGAGATCGTGATGAGAGGCCAAGATGATGGTGTATTATGTTGTTGAGGTATTTTGTGATTTTTCTCCATGCTAGGTAGACAAGGAGGGGAGGGTTTGAAGAAATTTTAATTACCGAAATGCAAAGGGCTGATGTAATTTATTATTACAATTACGTATGCCACAATTGAGTTCAATCTCTCACTAATGGCCACGTTAAGACTTTTGCACTTCCCTCTAATAAAAAACTATGCATGAGCAATCAATGACTGTCAATTATGACAAAATCTTTTTCTTTCCTCTTATTATTATTTTCTTTTTTAAATATAATTTTGTTTTTTTTAAAGAATGCAGATGACACTGGGGTGCTGTGATGCACAGAATACAGGTTCATTTCTTTTATACATTTCTATTATGCGGGTATATATATTGACCCATGTCATCTTAGAAGAGCCCAATACTTATATTTTGTCGATATTATTATTATTGTCATTACTATTATTATCATTGTTATTATTATTATTAATAATAAAAATGGGGAAGTTGATATATTGACCTATTTCATCATAGTTGAGCCCAATATTTCTTCTTGGGTGCTCTTGAGACCTTAATAAAATTTTTCTATCTTTGAACTTGAGTAAGTCCATTTACAACCATTCAACTCAACTAATAATAAGATGAACCATAAAATTATTAATTAGTATCTAATCAAATCTGACTTATGACGCATTAATCTATGTATTGTACCTAAGCCATCATGATAATTCAATCATTTCCAAGCCACTCTTAATCTAAGCCCAAATAAATTACAAACCTACGTCTATTAAAGTGATTTGAAGGATCATGGTAACTACAACTGCCCCTTTATGATCATCATCATGACCTTAATCACAACTCATCAACAAATTTACTAAATACTGAATAACAATTGCTAGATGCAACCTTGCTTGTATATATCTATTTGTATATTTGCGGGCTTCTTCTTAGGGCCAACATATCCATTGGTGTATGGCCAAGATCCTTCATCAAACTCGAGGTCAAAAATTATGTCTAATCTCTAAGATCGACCATGTCAATCAACATTCAAATAACCTTCATAGCTCCATCATTGTCCCCATTAGACTATGTTCAGATTAGATATGACTGAATAACTTATGGTATTCTTTGGCTTGGTAATAGGCCATCGGTAGTACTCCATCTTAGATTTTTGGGAACCACTTACCATCAAATACCAACTCATTAACTCCATAAAATTCATTTCACACATCTTGCCCGAAGGAATAATTTTCTTAGTCAAAATAGGTATGAGAAGAGGTCTAATATGCTTACTCGTGTCTAGAATTCGATTGATCCAGCCATCCAGCCATTTATCACACTGATTATAGAGTTGAGACCCTGAGTAACTCCCTTTATACTTACTTGAATAGATCGATTCTAAATTGATTCATTTTTTAATGTATCTTGATATGAATGGCATCTTAGTGATAGAGGGAACTTAACATGACCAATAGACAGGGAAACGATCCCTATCCATTTAATACATATTGAGTCCCCTTGGCTTGCACCGAGGAATGAGATTGGTCTCATCTACTCCAAAAGTCACTTGTCACCAAATTCCAACATATAAGCCCACTTCATCTAGGTGTTTCACCTAGTAAATAGGCTTCAAAATTAACAATCCATAACTTGATGCAGAGCTGATTGAGTCTACTATTGGAATATGTAAATATCTTCAAGGGATATTTTCATTTGAATTCCCCATAGTGGTGAAAACTCCGTTACAATGGTGAAGGTTTTTACCTAGTAAACTTATTTAATTTGGAGTTAAGTTTGGATCATATCTAATGAGGCTTAATTGATGTAAGTCTAAGTTTTATTGATTCCCACCCTAAGATGTCTAATTTAGCTTCATGTGTTAAAATTTGGTATTGGAATTTAAATTTAGGAGAAATGCTGAAAATAGAAGGAGTGTGCACAAAAGCTTAGTTTTGGAGCAACATGAATTTTAGCCTTCTTTCATGTGGTTGCAACTGTATTCATTGGGATCAATCAAATGGAATGGATCTATGATGAGTCCTTAAAATGCACTCATGTGCGATTTTTAGGGAGAATTATGTGTTTTGTACTATATATTACACTCCTTTTTCGATTTTACGCTCGAGTATAGTTCTTTTCAGTGTTTTGCAAGTTTTTGGACTATTTTACCCCAAAGTTGACCATAAATGAGTATAGCTTGACTCCGTACGAACACCCCCAAGTCACTATGCCGGTGGAAGGAAGAAAGAACAAAAGGCTATCGAGACAGAGCTCACAATAGACGGTCTGTGGTGAAGGCCAAGGTCTGTGGTGAGGCCACAACTACAAGTCTATTCATTTTCCTTCATCGTGTTGCAGAGGTTGATCGAGTTCTTCTTTAAATAGGGTCATTTCATAGCATAATAGAGGAGAGACAGCAGAAAGGAGAACTATACTCTTTAGTTTTTCCACCATTCTTCTCCCTTTTTCTAAAGTTCAGTTTTGATTTCTAGTAGTTTTGAGTATGGGTGTTGAAGGTTTTAGGGCCCTTGTAAAGTTGGGATACCCTTGGAGGATCTCCAATTGCACTAAGTTTTCTTCTCTCAAACTCTGTTTATTTATTGTTAATTTAAAAATGTGTGAGTAGTTTTCTAAATTTAGGGATTGTTAGCTAAGTGTTGATGTTGGAATCTCTCAATTTTATTTTGTTGTACTTATGCTTGATTGGGATTGGTTGAATTTTATCTTATGTGTGGAATTATTGTGATTGAATTTTGGCTAAATTCATTTGCTAATTCTAAATAGTTAAGTGATTGATTTAAAGGTGAAACTTACTATTTGACCGATGAAGTAGGACTTGATTTAGCAATACTTGAGAAAGATTCACCTGTTAAGAGGAAATTTATCATCAAAAATCCATAAATTAGACTAAACAAGGACATTTGAAAGAATGATAATTGGTTAGTTTAGAAAATTCAGTTGATTTTGAAAGAACATATTGAATTCTAAATGCGATTGCACCCCTTTTAATCTCCTGTTATAGATCAAGTACATGATATATTCCATTGATCCACATCTTTACAAGGTGAAACAAATCTCTAGATGACTTAAATTGATTAAATTTTCCAATTAAGTTATAGTGTCATTGAAATCCTCAACTGAAATTTGCTTGCTTAGTACTTTTATAGGACAAAACTCAATAGATTACGATTGGTCTCTGTGCGAATGATATCTTTACAAAACTACAACACCCATGTACTTCCAGGCTTAGGTAAAGTTTTTAGTGCCGTTGCTGTGGATCAATTTGTGGATATTGAGTTAGCCTTAGAAATTGACTAAGCATTTTATTATTCTTTCTTTTTCTTTATATTTTTTATTTGCGTTGGTAGTTTTGTTTCTAATTTTATAGGATTTCTCCTTTATATGCAAAGTCCCTTTCCATTTGAATTCGATCCAAACATCGAAAGGACGTTTCACTCTAGGAGGAAGAAATTAAGGGTAGAAGAGCAAAGATTGAAGGCTCAAGCAGTTTATTCATCGGTGGGAGGAATAGGAGGTGACCAAAGAAGGACACTCCAGAATTCTTTTACCCCGAAAGTCCAAGGCATTTCCTCGAGCATCGCTCGACCAACCGTAGCAGCGAACAATTTTGTGCTCAAACCATCCCTTATATCAATGGTACGGCTATCCCATTTTGGAGACATCTCATTACAAGATCCAAACTTACACCTCTTGGTCGTCGTAGAGGTGTGTGACACGTTAAAGCTCAACGGAGTTTCTACTATCTGGTTACACCTACTTCCCTTTTCACTTAGGGATAAGGCGAGGGCGTGGCTTAACTCGTTACCTCCAGGATGCATCACGACATGGGACGAGCTCATGCAAGTCTTTCTTGCTAAGTTCTTTCCTTTAAGTAAGACGACAAGCGTACGAAATTAAATCACTAATTTCTTTCAAAAGGAAGATGAGACGCTTTATAAAGCCTGAGAGCTATTCAAGGACCTTTTACAATTATGCCTCACCGTGGGCTTTAAAGGTGGATGATTATGTAAGCATTCTATAATGGAGTCACTTAGTCATAGATGTCTACTATTAATGCAACAGCAGGAGGTACTCTTATGAACAAAACTGAAGATGAAGCATATAATCTTATAAAAGAGATAGCTGTTAATAATTTCCAATGGTCGTCTGAGAGAGCCCAACCGAAACAAGGTAGAGGTAAGCTAAAATTAGATGCTATATCCATGGTTTCTTCTAAAGGTGATGCTATGTCTCAAAAATTAGAACATCTGAATGTTAATTCTGTTAGTTCAAGTACCCCTTCCCCATCATGTGATATATGTTGGCCAGTTGATCATTTGACTGTGCACTATCAAATGGGTTATCCTTTTGCCCAAAAGGCAATGGATCAAGTCAACTATGTGAACAACTGTAACTTTAAACCAACAAATAACCCTTTCTCTAGTACATATAATACTAGATGGAGAAATCACAGCAATTTCTCTTATAGGTCTAATGCCTCACTTGTGCCCAAAATGAATTTTAGACACTACAACAGATTATGGTTTTAGTGGAATTTATATCGTCACAATTAGCACAAATGCGGCCCAAATTAATATCAAGTTTAGAATTGGTAGGCTTTGGTAGGATTTACAGAAACACCACTATAGCCTAATGTATTATGCACGCCCAGCCGACTCTATTTGCCTGCTGAAAATTTAAAAAAAAATTGGGACTTGGAAAATGAAACTCAGAGTCACGCCTTCAGTTCTGTCTTTAGCCTCTTCTCAGACCCTCTCGATTCTCGCACAACCCTTCGCCTTCTGCGGCAGTCTTCAACTCTCCTTCCCACCATTTACTTCGGCTAGTTCTCCAGGGAAGAGGTTGAGAACAATGCCGAATTGCTCAGTGCATGTGCTATCTAGGTCAGGCACAACCCCCTCTCCTTCATAGATTACCTCACATAACTCTAGGGTTTGAGGATTCTCCCACGCATTTGCTAGCTCTGGCTAATTCTCTGATGAAGAAGTCGAGTACAATGCCAAAATTGCTCACTACATATTCCCATCTAGGTCAGGTCTCTCTCTCTTTCTCTCGCTTGCTGTGTGTGTCTCTTTTGGTGTCTATCAATCTATCTAACTCTGTCTGCTAATTGCAGTTATGTTCTACCTAAATGTGGGCTAATTATAATTCTCTTCCATTCCAGGCAAGGCTAATCTTAATCTTGCTTCACATTTTCCTCGCTGTTTGAAGTCACCAGAGAAGATTTTTGATGGGTGGAATTGATTATGAGCTTGTAAAGAAACTCAAGTCTATTTTGGTATGTCTCTATCTAAGATCTGTAGATAGTTCGCTTTATTGGGATAAAAAAGTGTTTCTAGCTGCATTACTTGGTTAGTTGGTTTTTAGGCGGGGAATCTGCTTTGGTATAATGTTGCTGGATTAAACAGTTAGTGTGGTGTAAGATGCATACATTGTTTATTTTGTAATGGTATGACTTGCTATTGTTCATTAGTCTTGTTGTTGGTGTTAAACCTTTTCGACTGTATTATTTAGTGGAGATGGCTTTTCATAATTTTGCGTAAAAAGAAACTAACCTATGAAGGGTTTGGTGGTATCATTTCAATTCATTCTGGTTTGGTTATTTATTATTCTATGAAGGAAGAATGGTTCCGTTGGATTTGTTTTGAGGACATGGATTAGAGCCTCTTCTTAGCATATGGGTGATCGGGTTGGATTGCAACCTTTAGGTGGATAGAGATTAGGTGGATAGAGGTTAGGATGTTGCAACCCAAGAATTGGGGTGGGTGATTTTGCCTCAAGCGAAGCATCATGTTATTAAGACATTTGCCGTAATTTCCAAACTCCACTTTCATTGGGTTTTGGTTTTGCCAATATTTCTTCCCAACTTCTTTCTTCAACCCCTATTTCTCTCTCTTTCTATTCCTCCTCTATTTCTATGTCTCTCTCTTTCTCTCTCTAAAATGTTCGCTTGATTTCAACCCAAACTTCAAGAAAACTTATACAGAAGTGAAGTAGCTAAGCAAGCAAGCCTTTGTAAAACCAGTGTAAAAGAGGGCAGAGAAAAAACCACTAAAAAACCTCCCAAAAACACTTAGAAAACTGAAAAAAAGAGCATTAAAAAAGAAAACATAAACAAGTTAGTGAAGAAAGGAATACCTAGAAATTAGCAGTGGTCATTTTCCCCCCGCCTTAGATGTTTGTCTTCTCTCTCTTAGTAGTCTCAGTGTCTCAATCTCGCACTCACTCTACCGGGGTTTCTGGGTTTATAATAAGGGGACTCCGAACTGAAATAGGGGAAGAAGGGGGAAAATGGAAATGCTATGTTTTGTTTGGATTTATCACTATAATTGCTGTTAAAATATTGCACTTCTTTTGACTCTATTCATTGTTAAAGGTTGTGTAGTTGGATTTTGGCTCTAATTCCAAGTTAGTGTTTTGCCACTTTTGTTTATTATTATTTCGTTTCTTTTTCCAAAAAAAGGCATAATATTAGATAGAAAAATAAAATATACTTAATAGTATGATTTTGAAAATGAAAATTGAATAACCACTGCTTTTTCTAAGTAACAAAATTTTGAATAATGGTATATGTTAAACTCAAGCTTCATCATTTCAAATATTGTAAGTGTTTACAACTGAATTAATGTTATTACCAAAAGTATATTTTAATTTTGATGAGATTAAATGTATATATATAATAGTAATAATACTTTAAGAAATTGAGAACTAAACTTTTTTTCCAAATTAAACTTTTAAAATAAAATTTAGGTGTAAGATCTCCTCCTTATTGTTAACACACACTATAATGTATTTTTTAACTACAAGTACAATTCTCCAAAAATCCAAACACACCCTAGGTGGATAGAGGTTAGTTGGAAAGCCATCTCTACTAAATAATACAATCAGTGCTAGCATTAGGTCCTCTTAGTCATACCTGAAGAGGTTTGATTCTGATAATTCCGATAAGAACACAATTTCGGTCGCTGTATTGGAGCTGAGACAATGTTTTATTTGTTTTAACAGTGACATCATCATCATCATCCAAGAAAGAGAAAAGGAAGGCCCTCTTAGTCAATTTCTCGAACGGTATTTCCCTCTTATTTGGCCATTCTTTTTGTTTGTCCATTTGTTTAGTTTCTTTCATCAACATCAGTGCTAACTGCTATGTTAGGAATCTTTCATTATTTGTTGACCTTGGGCTTTCTACTTCTCTCTTTCTAAGAAGTTTTTGGTCGTGATAATTTTGGAAAGCTTTTATAAGAAATGTTGTATTTGCATGGTGTATGTCCAAATGTATTTTCGTACAATGCTCGTTGATTTGTTGGCATTCTTTAAATAAATATTTTACTTGGTTCTTGCATGGATTGTTGCTTATATATTATTTTATTGCCAGTGAGAGGATGGATCATCGAAAGCACAAATGAATTGACACTAATAATTCGCATGAATACTTAGGTGGTGTTAATGAATTCTTGGAGTTCACCTTTAGGAATAAGGATAAGAAAGTCCCTTGCCCATGCAAAAACTATGTCAATCGCATTCATAGATCTAAAGAAGAGATATTTAACCATCTTATTGAACACCAAATGATTGAAGACTATGACACATGGTATTATCATAGGGAATCATTACGTGCATCGGGTGTGACAATAACTTTGGATATAAACCAAACACTCAATAACGATGATCTAAATAATGATGATGATGATGATGACATGATGGATATGTTGTGTAATATCCTTGGAGTTCCATCTTGCAATAATAATGTGAATTTAGATGAAGATAAGAGAGTAGAGGTGAATTTGGGGCAGTGTATTATTGAAAGTGATAATGCACAGAATGATCCAAATATGGAAAAGTTCAATTCCCTAGTGAAGGATGCTGATAAGGAATTGTATCCTGGATGCAAGAAATATAACAGATTGTCATTTTTGTTGCATTTGTATAATCTTTAGCGTCCTTTTATTGGCAGTGTCTCTTTTATTGATGTGTACTTGTGTAGTAATGGATACTTTACTAAAATACCTGTTATTGATTGGGATTTTACAAGATATGATAAACGAGAAACTGAGTCATCTTCTAAGTGGTAAAGACGTGACAAATAGGAATGTTGCTTAGGAAGGTGATGTTTACTCTTAAGTTATGAAGGAAGTTATAGGGGAGGAAAGAAGAGGTTGAGTTCATGGTTTAGGGCTTGGTCCATCATCTTTGGTGTCCCTTTCATCAACTCAATGTGGAGAGCAATCGGATGATGATCATGATTAATGCAGCGAAAGATTAGACTTCTTAGAAGCTAACAATAAAAGATAGCAAGATAAATTAACACGTCTTGAAGGGCAACAAACTGAAGTTTAGCCTAAAATTGCAAGGCTAAGAGCCCTAGTTGACCATAGTATGGCGGATAGTGCCACACCATCTAATTCAATCGGGACATAAAATGTGGCCTGAAAATGTCCAGGTGCGTAGCTTGTAGTTATCTTTTATTGTTAGAATTTTACTATTTTATAGTTTCACTTCTTCCTATCTATCCCCACTTGCAACGATATAGAATTGACTTTGTTAAAAGGATGATATGCTGTGTTGTGAGTGATGTTTTATAGTATTGACTCTGTCAAAGGATGGTACTTAGTTGGTGGTAGTTTACTGGCTGTGTTTGCTGGTAGTGTGTTGTGTTTGTTGGTGGTATTGACTCTGTCAAAGGATGGTACTTGATTGGTGGTATTGTGTAGTTACCTATGGTTTATTGGTGGTATGTTGTGTTTGTTGCATTTCCTGTGTTTCCCTTGTTTGCTGCTATTGACTTTGTTTATTGTCGCCCACAGGACGGTTATTAGCTCTGACTAGTGCACTGATTTATAAAACCATCTAAAAGCCTATACAATAACCAGAAATGATGTTACACGACTTATAGTATAGAAGTTAGAATCCCATAGAGAAGATAAAACCGAAAGCATTCCCATCTCCAAGCAAGCTTGCTTCCTCCATATTCCTTCAGTACTTTCCTAGATGTATACACACAAAAATAAAGTACTATCCCGAAAATATCGGGTGTTTCTTGGTTGTGAGGGGAAGGGGAGGGGGTCGCATACAGCCTTAAACTATGGTTTATCAACATCAGTGGGCACAGGATCAGTCGGTGCTTGATGAACAAATTGTCCTTTTACCCTTGGGCGTTGCTTTGTCAGCCTTTTCCTGCTCTGGTATCTCACCTATTAGCATTCATAACCAGCCTACTTTAGGAGTTAAATAATGGGCGATTCCTCCTGTTTTCATGATGTTGGTCTCCTATTCTTTGTCCATTCTATGTCTTCCTTTTGCTAGTTTGCTACTTTCTCAGCTTCCTAGACTTTTCTGAGTCCTATTTAGAGGGAACCTTACTGTGTTGTTTCATGCTTCCATAACATAGTCTTTACATTGCATTTAAAAAATATGCCATGCTTCCATAACAAATCTCAAAGATTAGGGGGGGTATATCTTTCATGTCCCTTTTCACTCCTTTGAAATCAATATGTTGCTTGTCATGCATCTAGTACATAAAACGAAGTAGCTTATTCTCTTTTTCCTTATGCTTACAACATAATGACAAAAAGGATGTCAAACATTTTGATGGTGATGAATTCCTTTGGTTTGAATTTATACGCAGGTGATCACGGCAAAAAGAAGATTTTTTGATAGATTACATGATTTCGCTCACATTGAGCTTGTGGCGTAGCTACTCACCTATTACAACAAGTTGGATCTAAAACCATTGGACGATGGATGACATTTATTTTATAGGTTCACCGAAACCTCTTTGGGCTTGCTACACTATGCTATGTAATGGTCGATACTTATATTTTGGATTAGGAGTACTGTATAAATACTCTTTTATGATATATTGAATGTCATTTTGGAAAAATTTTAGGTTTAAGTTCATTCTTTTATGTAAATTGTAAATAGCAAAGTAGTTCACAAATGAATTTATACAGGGCAGCAAAGTGAAATGTGAAATTGGCAAAAGTTGGGAATGTCCTACAGCAGTGTTTATTTCGGCCTCTACCAGTAAAATTCATAAATGGCGCGCAAGCCTTCGGCGACATAGCCTTTGACGGCAAATAAATAAATGCCGCTACAAGATACACTGGCATTTATAAATGCTGCTAAAACTGCAAATAAATGGTGTTAAAGCCCCTTTCTGTTGTAGTGGCTAGACCACCCCTTAGATTTCAAAGACCATCCTATCCTCAACAAGCACCTCAAAAATCCGACTAAAACCCTATGATGGAGAATATGCTTTTGGCATAACAAAAGCAAGATAAGTAAATTAAGTAATTGGGTTCCAAGGTTGATGCGCTTACTACTCACAATAAGATGTTAGAAGCTTAAATAGCTCAACAAGCTACATCTTCATCTATACCTTCAGGTAGATTGCCTAGTAGACCCGAGTCTAACCCCCACAAGCAGTGTAACTGTGTTATCTTGAAAGAAGGGGCAAAGGATTTTGAGGACATGACACTTAAGAAGGATAGAGACGTGATCATGGCTGAGAGTAAGGAGAAAAATGAAGAGGGTTAGCCCATAACTTTTAAAGAAAATGACAGTTTTGACTTTCCTAAAGTCTTTCCCCTAAGCTTCCTGACCCAGGTAGCTTTTCTATCCTCTATATTGTAGGAAAAGTGAAGTTCAAAAAAGCCCTATGTGGCCTTGGTGCAAGTGTCAGTTTGGTGTCCTACTCTATGTTTCATAAGCTTCATTTAGGACCATTACAACCAACACCCTTTTCACTCCAATTAGCAGATGGTTCTGAAACAAGATCTCTGGGTGCATTGGACGATGTGCCCTATAAATAGGAGACTTTGGGGTGCTGGAAGATTTTATCATTGGTTATATGATTGAGATTGATGATGCCAAAATTATTCTCGGGAGACTTTTTTTGGCTACTTTAGGTTGCACTATTGATGTAAAGGGGGTGGATAACATTTGAAGTAGGAGAGTGTTATACTACATTTTAGTTTACGTGCGAGAAAATTGTTTCCCCCAATTCATTCCTATCTGATGTACTTCCCATTTCTTCTAAAATTGAGATGGAGGATGGTTGGAGTAATGTTGGCCCTTATAATTTTAATTGGAGTTTGACTGAGGATCCTGATCAGGCTATGTTAAGGTAGAGTTTGCTGCTCCTATGCAACCTAGCATACCCAAGGTTAAGACATATGCTTCTAATGAGTCTTCCATGAGTGATTATTGAAAGTTCGTTTAAGTAGTTCTTTCTTTACCTCCTATGAAAGGAGTCAATTTGGATTTCAATCTTGGGATTTGATATAATGATAGTGCTTTGTATGATGAAGCCTGCTATCGATGTGTTTTATATGCTAATAGTACGCTCTGGTGTAATTTGATGATGATGAAGGGCCTCCAACTCGAGTATCTGAGGTAGTACTTTCAGTTCAAAGATTTCAATTTCGTGGTTCGTGATAGAAATAAAGCATATGCTTTGGGGAAGTCCTATGCCCACACTCTCATTGAGCCCAAACTAAAATAGAAGAAAGGTCAAGCTCCGGACCTTAAACAAGCACTTCTTGGGAGGTAACCTAAGTGTTTGTTTTCTTTTTCATTTTTATATGCTTTTTTTAATTTTATTGTATTTTGTGCTTTGATATTTTGGATTTTCACTAGAAATTAATAAAACTATAAAAGAGGTAATAATAAGAGGTTTTTAGAACCTCCACGGACACGTCGTGGCCACCAGCAAAGTTTGTGAAGGCTCTAATTTAAAAAAAAGGAAAAAAAGGAGAGAAAAGAACATGAAAGCCGGGACCAGAGCTGACCACAGATGGTCCGTGGCCAGCACCATGGTCTGTGGTGAGCCCCACATTTGCAGTTAAGGGTTTTTAAGCCCCCTTTGACGCCAATTTTTTCATATTCTTTCTCAAACTCGACATTCTCTCTCCCTAAACACTCTTTTCTCTCTTTAAAACCTCCATAACCACTTCACTTAAGACCTTCAATTTTTCACCAAAATCTATAAAATTTCTTCCCTTTTCACTTACTTTCTTCACCATAACCCCGAATCTCCCTTTGTTTTTCATTTTCAAGCCTTCTTTCTCCCCCATTTTCCCCATCTCCATGCCCACAACTTTCACAACTCCATTTTTCACTTTTATTCTTCCAGTATCCATTTTTATTCTATATTTCTTCATCGTTTACTTTCCTTTTCGCAAAATTTTCATTTTCTAGCATTTTTCTACTCATTTTCTTTGAGTTTGATTTTTTAAGTTTTTACCCATCCACATTACGCCATCGTGGCACCAAGGAATAAGGTAAGAACCACACATGAAGCTGGGACTTCAAGTCCAGCCACAGAAAGAGCACCCCGAAGCTCCCGAACATCCACCACCATAAGAAGCTGAGGTAATATTTCACACCCCTTGGGTTTAACTAATCCTGAACACATTGTTGTATATAATGCTTTGAGTAGTAAACTAGTAGTAGCTACTCGATATTATGATGAGGATGCGTTAATCGTTTGGGATTGTTGGATGATATTCGTTGGTTGTTTGCTCGGGGTGCAATGGGTCAATTTCTAGAAACTAGGGACCACACTTACCGGGACCTCACACTTGAATTCTTAAGCACATTGCATGTTGAGGTCATGAGCGGCCCTCAATGTCAAGGGAGCTACATTTCATTTTATCTTAATAGGGATTTTTATAAACTTAATTTGAGTACCTTTAATAGTATATTTAGTTTTGCAGCAAGTATGGACCTCCCATACCGCCATGTCCCTAAGGAATTCAATCTAAATGCTTTTTGGTGTAAACTTTCAGGGGATTATCGATATTACACTACTAATTCCAAAGGCATGGTTATTCAAAACCCCTATATTCCTATGAGCCGATGATTATTAGCTTGTGGTTTGTTTGCCAGGGAGGATAGTTTAAATGTGCCTCACCTGTGTGAATTATATTTTTTGTATAGCATGCTTGAAGGTGACCGAATGGACCCCAGGTCATTCTTGCTTAATCAATTCTATAGTGCAGCCACTAATTTTGCACATAGGATTGTTATAAGCGCCTCATTACCCCAATTGGTAGGTTGGTTGGAGTTGAACCGAACTCGAATTTTAGAGTCGCAGGTTCGGAGCGGCTGGACTTGGCTAGTTTTGAATAAATGAAATTTTGTAAGGTTGATGGTGGGCGTATTTGTTGGATTTATCCTAGTAATCGGCTTATGCCTCTACCACATGTTGATCGTACCTCTCTCCTGAATTAGGCCAATCTCTACTTTTTACCCGGTGATGAAAAGTTGGCGTGACTTGCCCTACCTCCTCCACCTGTTCACCCTAGGGCTTCTAGTTGATCCCAACCATCCTCCTCTCATGATTAGCTTGACCTGCATGCTACCCTTTGGTCAATTCAAGAGGAGCAAGCTTCTCTACGAGCTTATGTAGAAACTGAGCATGTCTCACTCCAGGGCTTTATTTGGGAGTGCAATGATGAGCTCCATTGGATGATTTCCTCCCAGAACCAATATTTCCAAGGCATTAGGGCCTACTTAAAGACTTGGCCGGACTGGCATATTTCTCAACCCCACCCTCCTTCTCCTTCACCTCCTCTGTAACGCTCCTAAAATGCTAACGACATGATTTACAAAAAACTGCCACAGAAGACTTAATGATAGAAGGCGCTACCGCCATCCTGATAAGGACAAGGCTCACTAAAACCATTTAATCTTGCAACTCATGTTCAAATCACAATATCTATTAAACTAAAACACTCCAAGGCCAAAGTCCTAGTTCAACTTCAATACAATCAACTTAATCATACCATGTGCTAAATCGCACTCCACACTACACAAGTATATTGAATATAGACCAAACTTCACCCTGAGGTTGATCCCAACATTCATGCTATGCTGAATCCATTGTGAGTATCTGATGACTTCCAAAAGGGCTTGCTAAATGGAGAAACATATGATACTTCATCATCTAAAATGAAAAATATGAAAATAATTCGAAAATGTGAACAAAAACTCAGTACATGCATTCTTGTATTATAAAATGAGCATAAAAACACTATTGATTGGTACCCGCCCTTGCAATTCATTTAGTTTGCAATAATAATGAAAATGAAAGTAATATGAAACTAAATTATTCATTATTATCTGAATGTTGTTCGTGCCCAAAATGTGTCATTTTTAAGGTACTTTTACACCTGTTTTATGCTCGTTATAATCGTATTTTTAAGGTTTTTATTTGATTTGATTTTATTTTGTAGGTTTTGAATAAAAGAAAAATAATTATAAATGCGGAAAAATACAAGAAGAATGTTGGATACGGGCCGACTTGACTCAAGCCAATCCGGGTTGTAGTGCCTAGTGATTATTTCAGGCCATTGAAAAAATCACAAAAAGAAAAACAGCCCAAAAACAGACCAGCCCAAAAATCCCTCCCAGGCACGCTTAGCACGTGACTTTAGTTTCCCAGCCATCCATGTGCTTCTCACATGACGTTTAACACAGCCCCCCTTCCCTTTTAATCTTCTCTCTCTCCTTCCTCTCGACTTCGGCCTCAAAAACTAGAGAACCGACATCCCCTGCTTTATTTCCTCCTTCGTCTCCTTCATCGCCATTCCCATCCTTATCCTTCTCTCTCCTCGACAGCTCAGCAATTACAATGGTCAAGCAACCGCTCACCACCATCCCATCCTCATCCACTGCAATCTATGCTCCAAACCCCACGAAAGCCTTGCAATCGTTGCCCACACATCTCAAATCGAACAGTAAAGAATGAAGGACGGCGGGTACAAATGGCAAAGGCAAGCATCAGGTTAGGGGTTGAATCCTTTAGGTTTAGTTTAGTTTAATTTTCGCAATTATTTTCCAAAATTCAGACACACTTTTCAATTTAATTTCTAGGGTTAGGGTTTATTGTTAGATAATTATGGGTTTGAATTTGATCTAATTGAATGCCGGATTTTGTTGAGTTCTAGTTAATATGTATGAATTAGTTTTCTTCAGTTTTCTTCCCACTCCCCTATCGGGTTATGCACTACTGGGTGATTCCGGTGTTTAACGGCAAAAGGTAAAGCTAAGTTTGGTTTGGGTGGCATTGGTTGTGGTCGAATCTCTCCCCTGTGCCAAGTTCAAATGAGCTCTGTCATTGGGTTTGCTTCTTTATCCTTGCTTCTCTTTTAATCGTTTCAGAGCCCTACTAAACAATACGTTGACCTAGTTTGTTGATTGATTTGGTTCACTGAAGATGATTGTAATTCTGATAGAGTGAGTTAGTTTGTTTTGGTTAAACATTGATGAAGGTTTGTGATGTACCCTGTTCCTGAATAAGACATGGAACCGTTATTTGAATGTTTTGGATTGGTGACAATGGTTGTGGTTAATTGGTTTCATGGTTCGTTCTAATTGTGGCTGTGGAATGGTGTAGACTTATTTGAGAAATGGTTTAGATGGTTTGCCTAGCCTGCTTGAATGGTATGGTGATTATTTAGCTGACTAGTTTGCTTAAATGGAATACGTTGGTGTGCTTAGCTGCACTAATGTCAAATGAAGGTTTTCTTAATTTAGCTTCGTTAATGTTGAAAGATTATGATGGTTTGTTTGGCAGAATGAATGCCAATCTGAACTTAATTTAGCTAAATAAATTAAGTTAGTAGTTGGTTGATTAGTTGATGTGAGTAGTTTAGTGATTTAGTTCAAACGGTTTCGTTGATTACTTTGTAGTTTGGTGGATTACTCAGTTTCGGTTTTGTTTGATTTGGTTGGTAGAATGCGTTTAATAGCTTAGTTTGATGACTAAGGTTTCGTAATAGTTATTCCTTCAAGTTTTCCTTTGGCTTACTTCTCCTGTTTAGGTCCTAGTAACAGTTTAGTTGAAATTTTCTAAATCAAGTATCTCCTTAGGTTTAGGTAATGATAATTGTAGAAATTTCAATGACCTAAGTTTTTTCAGTTGTCCCCGAGGACACGACCCTTAAGTACTACAGCGAAAGTTGTACGCTTGCGGCCCATTTTATTTACACTCAAAATATGCCAACAAGTTTTTTGGTGCTATTGCCGAGGATGATGGTGTAAGATTAGATCATATTTTCATTTTCTTCGCTGTTTTCTTATTAGTTGCATATGTTACACCCTACTTTGTTCATTTCATTAAGTTGTTACTCAGCTTAGTTCATTTCTTGAAAATTTTCAAAAATCCCAAAAAAAAAATTAGAAAAGAAAAAATCTTAAAAATTAAAAAAACTTTCAAAAATCCCTAAAAATTAGAAAATATTTAAAAATTAAAAAAAAAATTGAAAAATTTGAAAACCGTAAAAAGAGGTTACATTGAAATTTTGAAGTTGGGTTTAAGGGACTCTTTTATTTGTGTTTAGAAATTGATAAACCATCTTGACTTTGTTACTATTTGTGTGTAAATAGTGTTTAGGGTTGAGAAGCTTTTTAATTTTGATTTTGTGTTTGCCTTAAAAAAAAAGGAGAAAAATTTAGGAAATTTAAAAATCCAAAAAAAATAGAAAAGGAAAACGTCCAAAAATAGGATTTCTATTGGTGAAGGTATGGGGTTTTTATGACTAGTTAGGTTAGAGACCCTGAAGACCAAAGACTCATTAGGAGTGAGCCTGACTCTGACATAGAACCCAAACCTGAACTTAAGCTTGAATTAGAGAACATGGTACAAGAAAGGACTTTGAGTGATATTTTCTATCCTCCTAGGACTACTTTGTCATCATGTTTTGTTATGCCTGTTTTTGCACCGAATGTGACCTTCGAATTGAAACCCCATTATACTCAGATATTCCCTAATTAAATTCATAGGTTTAGAGGATGGTTATTTGTTTTTAAGGGAATTCAAGGAAGCTTGTTCTATGATGCATTTCCCTAATATTCCCATTGATGCTGTGCAAATGAAATTGATTTCTTTTGCTTTGAAAGATTCTGCTAAACGATGGAAGTATGGCTTGGCTACTACTTCTGTTACTTCTTGGAATGAATTTGTAAGATTGTTCTGACGAAAATGTTTCCCTAATGCCAAGACTGTTAAGCCAGGGAATGAAATCAATCAATTTGTGCAACTTGATAGGGCATCATTTTGGAAATATTTTGATAGGTTTAAAACTTTGTTGGCCCAATGTCCCCATCATGGTTTAAACCAAGCATGTTTGTGCCAGATTGTAGATGAAGAACTTGACCAACAGACTAGGGCCATGGTAAAGTCCATGTGTCAGGGTGGCTTTCTTTCTAAGAGCCCTACAGCTGCCTGGGAGTTTCTAGAGGACTTGGTTGAGAAAACTATGCAGTGGGAAACCGCTCATGATGACAGCTAAGTTCTAGGTTGGCGAGAGGTGGTTTGCATTCAGCCTCTAATGTGAGTCACTTGGAATCTAAGATCGCTATTTTAGAAAATATGTTGAAGGGATTATCTCCTCAGATGTCCCAGCTATCTCAGACTTCTACAATGTCTTGTTCGCATTGTTAGGCCCTAGATCATTCATGGAGTGCTTGTCCTTATTTTGCTCATCAGTTAGCAACTGAATAGGAGCAACCAACTATGGCTTTTTAGAGACCTAAGAATAACCCTTTCTCCCCTTATTACAACACGGGGTGGAGGAATCATCCTAATTTTTCATAGAATAGTGGACCCAATGCTGTGGCTCTAAATTCCCAACATGGGATGTTTCTTGAAAATAACTCCCAGCCCATTTCTCATCCTTCACACTCTTTTCAAAGACCAGCTTTCTCAAGTGTACCTAATGCACCTAGACCTCCACCTCCACCTCCTGTAGATCAAGTTCAACCTCCTCCAGGTTATACTAACATTGATAAATTAGAGAGGAGAATTAATAACAATGTGGAGAGAATGATTAATGCTAACATGGAAAGAATGATGAGAACGATCACGGAGTAGTTTTCCCAATTAGCATCATCTTCTAGGAAGCCAGGTACTTTCCCGAGTCAACCTGAGGTGAACCCTAAGGGTCATGCGTTCTCTTCTTTTGGTAGCCCTAATGAGCTAGTGAGGAAGGTGAATGTGGTTATATCTCTTCATTCTGGTCGAGAGGTTGATAACCAAGTGAGAAATCCTAATGAACCCTGCGGGTTTCCTCATCAGTTCTTCCAAAATTCATCCCCCTCTTCTACTCTAGAGGCTGGTCCATGTAGTCAGTTAGGGGATACTCCTGATGGCGTCTCCAATGCTTCGGATAGTCCTCCCTCTCAGTCACCTTCTAAAAGGAAGAGGAACCTTAAGAAAAAGACTTTTCTGGCTCAGCAAGTTCTTCACCTCCTAAGAGTTCTTCTCTCCCCTCTTTTGAGAAAATCCAGATGCCCTTACCTTCTTTCCCCCATAGGTTAAAGAAGAAAGATGAGGATCATATTGAGAAGATGAGAGAGACCTTCTCTCAAGTTAAGATCAACATTCCCTTGCTTAATGTAATTCAGTAGATGCCTCCTTATGCTAGATTGTTAAAGGGCCTTTGTACTACAAAGAAAGCAACTGGTGTACCTAAGAAGGCTTTCTTGACTTCTGGTGCTCATTTTATCCTTTCTTAGATTTCAGTGAAGTATAAGAACCCCAGTTGCCCTACTGTGTCTATAGCCATAGGGGGCCAACTCATTCAGAGAGCATTGCTTAACTTGGAGGCTAGCATTAACTTGATACCCTTTGCTGAGTATGAGAGGCTAGAGTTAGGTGAGCTGAAACCTACCACGATGGTCATTCAATTGGTTGATAGATCAATTAGGGTACCCAGGAGGATAGTTTAGGATGTGCTGATTAGAGTGGGTGAATTTATTTACCCAGTGGACTTTGTTATGATTAAAACTGAAAAGGTGTCCAACTTAGCTAGTCGGGTTCCTGTGATTCTAGGGCATCCTTTCTTGGCCACTGTTAATGCCCTCATTAACTATGGGGATGGTATGATGAGAATGTCTTTTGATAACATGACTGTAGAATTAAATATCTTTAACATGAAAAGATAGCCTTCTGGATTTGATGATATGGAATTTTCTACTCTTAACTGGGTAGGAGATTCTGTATTTGATGGTGCTTTTGATGATGCACTTGCTACTGAGTATGAGTCCTTTCTGATAGATGATGAGCCTGAATATGATGTATTTAAGTTTGATGACTTATGCTCTACTGCTGATTGTTTGTTCATTACTATGTCCAAATCTGTTGCTGAATCTATTTCCCCTGTTGCTCTTGAATTGAAACCCCTTCTTAATTCTCTTAAGTATGCATGCTTATAAACCGATGAATCCTTACCTGTCATTATTGATTCTAATTTAGATCGGGACCAAGAGGACAAACTGATTTCTTTACTTAGAGAGAATCAGAAAGCTCTAGGATAGACTTTAGGGGATATTAAAGGGATTAGTCCTTCTATTGTACAACATAGAATTTATTTAGAGGACCATGCTAAGCCCTACCGTGACCATCAAAGGCATTTGAATCTCACTCTGCTGGAAGTAGTTAAGAAGGAGGTGTTAAAATGGTTAGACCATGGGATCATTTATCCTATTTCTGCTAGTGAGTGGGTTAGCCCTGTCTAAGTCGTTCCTAAGAAGACCGATATTACCATGATGAGGAATGATAAGAATGAGTTAATCCCTACTCGAGTTCAATCTGAGTGGCGTGTGTGTATAGATTATAGAAAATTGAATGCTGTCACTAGAAAAGGCCACTTTCCCCTTCCCTTCTTAGACCAGATGCTAGAGAGGTTAGCTGGACATTTCTTCTATTGCTTTTTAGATGGATATTTCGATTATACCCAGATCTCTATTGCTCCTGAGGATCAGGAGAAGATTACTTTTACTTGTCCATTTGCAACAGATGCTTTTAGGAGAATGCCATTTGGACTGTGTAATGCCCCTGCTACCTTTTAAAGGTGTATGATTTCTATTTTCTCAGATTTAGTTGAGCAGTGCATGGAATTTTTTATGGATGATTTCTTTGCATTTGGATCTTCTTTTGATAATTGCTTGTCTAATCTGAGAAAAGTGTTAGGAAGGTGTCGGGAGAAAAATTTGACCTTGAATTGGGAGAAATGTTATTTCATGGTAAAAAAGGGTATAGTCTTAGGTCATATTATTTCCCAAGATGGAATTGAGGTAGACAAAGCTAAGACTGACCTGATTATTAATCTTCCCCCTCCCAATAGTGTGAAAAGGGTGCAGTCTTTCCTTGGGCATATGGGCTTTTATCGACGTTTCATTAAGAACTTCAGCAAAATTGCAAAGCCTTTGTCCAATCTCTTAGCTAAAGATGTGCCATTTCATTTTTCTAAAGAGTGTCATGAGGCATTTTTTAAGGTTAAGAAGGCCCTAACCTCTGCTCCTATTCTTCGTCCTCCCATTTGGGGAGAACCTTTTGAATTGATATGTGACGCATCTGATTTTGCTATTGGGGTTGTAGGAAACCCCATGTAATTTATTATGCTAGTCACACATTAAATGATGCCTAGCTGAATTACACTGTTACTGAAAAAGACTTTTTGGCCCTAGTCTTTGGTTTTGAAAAGACACTGACCACTCTGCCCTTAAGCACCTTCTTTGTAAGAAGGATGCTAAGCCTAGACTCGTAAAATGGATTCTGCTTCTGCAAGAATTTGACTGTGAATTCAAGGATAAGAAAGGTTTTGAAAACCTTGTAGCTGACCATCTGTTTAGGATCATTTGTAATAAAAAAAGTGGGTCTAGTATTTTTGAGTGCTTCCTTGATGAGCAATTGTATGTTGTTCACCCCGATCCTTGGTATGTAGATATTGTGAATTACTTAGTTGCTGGTAGAATCTCTGAGGGTTAGACTAAGAATGATAAAGATAGATTCTTTCACCTGGTGAAGTTCTTTATTTGGATTGGCCCCTATCTATTTAAATACTGTTCTGGCCAAGTCTTTAGGAGGTGCATACTCAACTATGAGGTGAGAAGTGTCCTTTCTTTTTGTCATGACCAGCCATGTGGGGGGCATTTTAGTGGTAGGAAGATAGCAGTAAGGATTCTTCAATGTGGTTTTTACTGGCTGATTTTGTTTAAAGATGCATTTGAATATTGCGAGAGTTGCCCTAGATGTCAGCCGTTGGGTAGGATAAGTAGAAAAGATATAATGCCACTGAACCCCATCATTGTGATGGAGGTTTCTGATGTGTGGGGGAATGAGTACATTTTGCTAGCTGTGAATTATGTTTCTAAATGGGTTGAGGGCATCCCTTCTAAGAATAATGAAGCAAAAGTGGTTGTGAAATTTCTTAGGGGGAGTATCTTTGCTCGATTTGGTATACCCCAAGCTATTATTAGTGATCAGGGCACCCATTTTAATAATAGATCTTTTGATGCCTTACTGAGGAAGTATTCCGTAGTTCACAGACTTGCTACTCCCTACCATCCCCAAACCAGTGGCCAGGTTGAGGTGTACAATCGACAGCTTAAACAGATTTTGGAAAAGACAGTGAGTAGGCACAGGAAAGACTGGGCTGATAAGCTGATAGATGCTCTTTGGGCATATAGGACGGCTTTCAAGACTCTCTTAGGTATGTCACCTTATAAGATAGTTTATGGTAAGTCTTGCCATTTATATGTAGAGATAGAGCATAAAGCTTAGTGTGCCTTTAGAAAGCTTAACTATGACTTGACTAAGGCAGGTGAAGAGAGACGACTGCAGTTCAGTGAGCTTGATAAGATTAGACCTGAGGCTTATGAGAGTGCTCGATCATATAAAGAGAGGGAAAAGTTATTTCACGATCGACAGATTTTTAGAAAGGAATTTGCCCCGGGAATGACAATACCCTTGTATGACTCTCGGCTTCATCTGGTTCTAGGAAAATTGAGGTCTCGATGGCGAGTCCTTATGTTGTCTCATATGTTTTTCCCTATGGTGCAGTTAAAATTCAGGATCCCCAGACTGGTGCCACCTTCAAAGTGAATAGCCATCATTTGAAACCATTTCTGGAGCTGCCAAACCAAGAAGATGTGGAGTGCCTAATACTCCATGAACCTAGCCATGATCAGTGAATGTGATCTAAAGTAGCTTGGGTATGCTTAGCACCCAACCTGGTTTGCTAGAAACTTCTTCTCTTCTCTCTCCTTCTTCTCTCTTTTCTTCTTTCTTTGTTTTATTTCCATTTACTCTTGTATAGTTCACTATTTTTCTTTCCCTATCATTGTTGTTTTGCTTTTGAGTTTAGTTTTTTTAGGTTTTACTTTTAGAATTTTAGTGTCTATTCCACACCCAATGAGGATATTGTGAAGTTTTGGTGTGGGGGTGAGGTACCCATATGTACATATTTTTCTTTAGAACAATTTTTGAAAAATTCAAAAACAATTTTGGTTTTGTTTTTGGGAATGTTTGTAGTCTTTCTGATTAGCTTGAATCCCCTATACTTTGGTTATTGGCTTGTATATAAGTAGGATGTGCATGATACATCTCCAACCTCAAATGTGATATTCTAAGCCCTAATTCTAACTCTAGTTGTTCATTATAGGTTGTGTAATCCAGCCCTTGTCTATTCCTTCCATCATTATCTATAGGTCTTAGGTTTCCATGAATGATTCTCCCACTAGCTTGTGACATGATTACTTTGAAAAATTTTTGAAAAAAAAAAAGTGTATTATGAATAAATGAAAGAAAAGAAAAAGAGATGGAATAAAATTTGGAATGACAAGTGCTACTGGGCGTTACTGGGCGTTACCCTTTGAGGCACGTGCGACTGGGCATTACCCTTTGAGGCAATATTGCTACCGGGAACGCTTGCTTCCGAAGTCAGTATAATAATATTGTAGTTATGTCAGCCAAGTGGGATTGAGTCTAATCCTGGTAAATCTAAGCCCTGGGGTGATGATATACTTGCACATGAGTATCGGGATGGATTCAAAACCTTAATGTTCAATGGGGTGAAAAATTAGTGTTCTGATGTCATTTAGGAGGTAGAGGGCTTTGAAGTACATTCTGTACATATGCAGGTTAATAATTTGGTCACATGGGTGATTTAGCTGATTAGAATGTACGCATATCTTTCCCAAATTCTATACATATTAGTTTTGAGGAAAAACCCAAAACGATTTCTCTTTATTTTTAGAATAATTTTTGTGGGTATTTCACCTGGAAACCCTCATGAGATCTCATTCGTCAACTTGGAAGACCGGGGGATTTAAAGGGCTTGCTGCATACGCTAAATGCAACCGCGATTCCTACGACAGTGAGTTAGGATTTTCTTTTTCCTTGTTTTTTTTATTTTTAGTTAGTTTAGTTATTTTACTTGAGGAAGAGCTAAATCTTGGTGTGGGGGTATTTGTTCATGCCAAAAATGTGTCATTTTGAAGGTACTTTTACACCTGTTTTATGCTCATTGTAATCGTATTGTAAGGTTTTTATTTGATTTTATTTTGTCTTATAGGTTTTGAATGAAAGGAAAATAATTATGAAAAATGTGGAAAAATGAAAGAAGAATGTTGATAAGGGCCGACTTGACTCAAGCTTATCCAAGTTGTAGTGCCTAGTGATTATTTCAAGCCATTGAAAAAAAAGGGAGAAAAACAACCCAAAAACTAACCGGCCCAAAAAACCCTCCCATGCATGCTCAGCACGTGACTTTAGTTTCCCAGCCATCTGTGTGCTTCTCACGTGATGTTTAGCACAGCCCCCCTCCCCTTTCAATCTTCTCTGTCTCCTTCCTCTCGACTTCAGCCCCAAAAACCAGAGCCCGACATCCCCTGCTTCGTTTCCTCCTTCGTCTCCTTCATCCCCATTCCCATCCCTAGCCTTCTCTCTCCTCGACAGCTCAGCAATTGCAACCATCAAGCAACAGCTCACCACCATCCCATCCTCATTCACTGCAATCTATGCTCCAAAGGCCACAAAAGCCTTACAATCGTTGCCTACGCGTCTCAAATTGAACGGTGAAGAATGAAGGACGGCGGGTATAATTGGCAAAGGCAAGCATCAGGTTACGGGTTAATGAATCCTTTAGGTTTAGTTTAGTTTAATTTTCGCAATAGTTTTCCAAAATTCAGGCACACTTTTCGGTTTAATTTCTAGGGTTAAGGTTTATTGTTGGATAGTTATGGGTTCAAATTTGATGTAATTGAATGTTGGATTTTGTTGAGTTTTAGTTAATATGTGTGAATTAGGTTTTAATTGCATCCATTTTGGCCATAGTTAGTCTAGCTCTTCAGTTTTCTTCCCGCTTCCCTGTCAGTTTATGCGCTACTGGGTGATTCCAGTGTTTAACAATGAGAAGCAAAGGAAAGTATGGTTTGGGTGGCGTTGGCTGTGGGCGAATCTCTCCCCTGTGCTGAGTTCAGATGAGCTCTGTCATTGGGTTTGCTTCTTGATCCTTACTTCTCTTTTAATCAATTCAGAGCCCTACTAAACGATACGTTGATTTGGTTTGTTGATTGATTTGGTTCACTAAAGATTATTGCAATTCTAATAGAGTGAGTTAGTTTATTTTGGTTAAATATTGATGAAGCTTTATGATGTGTTCTGTTCCTGAATAAGGCATGGAACTGTTGGTTGAATGTTCTGGACTGGTAACAATGGTTGTGGTGAATCAGTTTCATAGTTTGTTCTGATTGTGGCAGTGGAATGGTGTGGATTGATTTGAGAAATGGGGATTGTTTAGCTTACTAGTCTGCTTAAATGGAATACGTTAGTTTGCTTAGTTGCACTAATGTCGAATGAAGGTTTGCTTAGTTTAGCTTCGTTAATATTGAAAGATTTTGATGGTTTATTTGGTTGAATGAATGCCAATCTGAATTTAATTTAGCTAAATAAGTTGAGATAGTAGTTGCTTAATTAGTTGATGTGAGTAGTTTAGTGATTTAGTTCAAACAGTTTCGTTCATTACTTAGTAGTTTGGTGGATTACTCAGCTTTTAGTTTTGTTTGATTTGGTTGGTAGAATGGGTTTAATAGCTTAGTTTGATGACCAAGGTTTCATAATAGTTACTCCTTCAAGTTTTCCTTTGTCTTACTTCTCCTATTAAGGTCCTAATAACTGCTTAGTTGAAATTTTCCAAATCGAGTATCTCCTTAGGTTTAGGTAATGATAGTTGTAGAAATTTAAATGACCTAAGTCTTTTCTGTTGTCCTCGAGGACACGACCCTCAAGTGCTACAACGAAAGTTGTACATTTGCAGCCCTTTTCATTTACACTCAAAATATACCGACAGATGTGAACCCCTTACAGTGATATGATCTACACATAGGTGTACACCTGCCATTCTAATCAAGTGTTGGCCTGAAGCCATGCGGGTAAATGATGTGCTGATACCCTGTAGATGATAACTGATGAGGTCAAATCACTATATAAACTGGTTCATTGATAAACTCATTAAGAGTTGCAACTTGATAAACATGTTCTGCTTTCTGAAGATACAGGCAATGGACTTACCTTTAGTCTTTAAAAAAAATGTCATCTAACTTAATAAATATGTTCTGATTTGATAACACTTATGCATAATGGGGAATGATAACTAGGCCTAGATTATGTTTCATAAATGTCGTTGCAGGTATGTGTAGTAAGTAAATGAACCTTACTTACATAACTGAGTAAGTATATTGAGCAAGTATGTGTAACAGGAATTGAGTAATTAAATGGTATACATAACTTGGGTATTTCAATATAACTTCAAAACTGAATTAATAAAAGTAATTAAATCCGATATAGAGTAAATGAAAGTAAAATAGACCACAATGAGATAAATGCGATTACAAAGGAAAATGCCATAATGGTGACAAATGAGAGAGTGATTGTGGCCTTTTCTGAGATAGGTTACTGATACGGATTTAAGGCTCGCTGATGTATAGCTTGGTTCAAGATAACAGCGAATGCACTAAATTGACTTGATAAATACGTTTGATATATTTTGAATTGAGTAAGTAAGAAAGGTTTGAGGCCAAGAGAGATATATCTTAGTTCAAAATAGCATAAATTGCAATAACTTGGTCTGATAAATATGATTTCTGAGTCACAACTCTCCCCACTTCTCATATTTCATTCATAAATCCATTAGATATAGAATTCCACCCCAAATAAGTGATTGAACTCAATAGAAGCTATTAAGCTCACTAAACTTGGTATTTTCTTTGTAAAATCTATAATTGATTCAAGGCTCATAAACACGCTCCCAAATTGTGTACTTGTCTTCTTCTTTCTCATTAATCAAGCTAAAAGCTCCATAAAAGTCCGTGAATATTTATTTTCCCCATAAATGAGCTTGCTTGGCCCAAAATACACAAAATGAGTGCATGATTAATCTCACTTAATCTTTATTATTGCTCTTTACATAATTAATCAAAATGATTCCAAAAATCACCAAACTTAAAATACTCAACCAAAATTCATGAAATCTTATAGGAAATTTGAACATAATATGAACAATCTATAGTAAAATTTTTAGAATTTTCCTCCAAGTATCCGCTGTATAGAAATTGCAATAACAGCCGAATTTACACCAAAGTAGGTCAGTTCAATTCAAAGCTTCATACCTATCTCCTTTGACCTCAACTAGAGACGTAAAACCCCAAGATAGAAAGATTAAGAAGTCTCAAAAAGCTTTCATTTGGAACACCAAGCATGATTTCCACCATATGATTCCCAAAATGGGGATAGAACATAAGTATGCCAGTTTTGGTCTAACCTGTGCAGTCCTCATAAAACGACCATAATGTTTTCCCCAGAACTCGGATTAAGGAGATTCAAAATGCATTTGAAAGATAACACACAGAACTATCAACCCACCAAAAATCATACTTTTTCAGTGGGCCAATCATTACCAGTTTAATATTAAATTTACCCCTGTTTTTTGACATTTTCAGCTCTCACTGTTTTTGCTTTCTCCTCTTTTTTTCACATAAATCCTCACTTGAAATCATTCCCAATCACTGAAAAATCATTCTATTTATGCTTAAAATGATCACTTAAGGTCTTTCAAGGATAGTCTACAGGGAGAATCACAACAATAAACTAAATAAACTTGAATTAGGAAGCATGATCATCCAACCAAAACAACTCTTTCCCTGTGACTTTAAACACCTCCATACTCAATAAAAATTGCTAAATAGCCTTCATTTTAATCATTCAAACATAGCCCATAAATAAAACAACCATAAAACTCAAAATATAACAAGTTAGAGTTAGGGTATGCCTTCTTGGACGCTTGATTTAGGAGGATTTTAGTGCTGTTTTTGTGCAAGGTGGGCTGCTGGGTCGTGACTGGGAGTTGGGGGGTGCAGCTAGTGTTGATCCAGTGGCTGAAGGGCAACTGTCTGGGCGGTGGAGGTGGCTGGAACAGATGGGGCAGTTGCTACCCCTGTTCTGGTAGCACTAGTGTAGGAGGGAGAGTGAACAATGGAGAGCTTATCCCTTCATTTCGTTTTTGTGAATTTTCAATGAGTCACTTGGTTGGATGTTAGCTTAAGCATGGCTAAAAATTTGGAGTCATAAAGTACCTTTTTGCTAATTAAAATTAATCAAAAAGCATAGCTTTTAGTGGAAATAAATTGGTAAGTAACTTGGGCCTTGTTGTTTTGGACTTAAATGGTTGGTTTTGGGCTTGATTTTCTACTCAAATTAATTCAAAGTTGCATTAAAAATTTTGTAGGGCTCGGGATTAAATTTTCCCAACGTTAAAAAAATAAATAATCGCTAAATCATACTTATCAAGGCCTAATATCGATTCACCTAATATTTAATCAACCAACGAAACTTGGATTGACAATCAATGAAACTTAAACTGCAATGTGGGATCCAAAATGAAATATCTCCCAATCGGGATAATTAAATACGATAAATGAAGGTGGAAAATTTAAATAACATAATAAAATTCGTTAGATAAATAAATTGGGTGTAATTGAATTAATAAACATGATTTGGTTAAATAAATAACTATGACCAATTAAATAAACAACCGTGATTAATTAAATAAATAAACATGATGTAAATAAATAAATATGATTTAGGGCCAGACTATTACATGCTTCCCCTCCCTTTTAGAGTTTTATGCTTGCATTGAGGACAATGCATTATCTAAGCATGGGAGTTGTCGTAGAATTTGTGATTGTATATATGTGTGGTGTGGATGTGTAAAAGTTTGTCTTTATTTTTTTTGGTCATGCATTTAGGATTGGTTTGCATTTTTAGTTGAACACTTAGTTTTCTAGGTTTTTTTCCGTTTTAGTTTTTTTTGGATATTTTTTAGTTTTTATTACATTTTAGGCATAGTACAAACAAAACAAAGGAACAAAAAACCCCCAAAAAAAAGCCTATGAATCCTCTGATGATGAGTTTTTAGACTCGGTGGCTTTCTTTTGCCTATTTTGACCCTTTTTGGTAGGCCCATTGTGAATAGAATGTTTTCTTTTGAGTTATTGAACTATGCTTCATGTTTGGACCATCACATGAGTTGATTGCTTAATGATTCCTGGCATAAGTATTTGGCATATGAAATTCAATAAGCTAGATGAGCTTTGTCATGTAAGATTTTGAGCTTGAATAGACTAATTCATCATATTAGCCTCATGTTTTCTTTTATGTGTGACTCTTCCTAGATTTCAAGTTTCTAGAACTTGCTTTGACTCTTGTTCAAGATCACATTTACCATGCACATTTAGGCCACATGATTGAGGTATTCTTTGACTTTATAAGCTACATTGACCAAATAACCACCCTTATATGAATGATTTATCTCTTGCTAACCCTTTGAGCATTTATCGTGTTTATTGATGAGAACCTATATTATTATCTTTAGCCACATACATACGTCTTACCTTATTAGCCAAGGCTATAGAGTTTTCATAGTTGATTTGGAGTAGTTTATGGATAATAACATTTTATGGATATTGTGGTTTGGTTGGATGTGATAAGAGATTCATGTTCTATTTTTCCCTTCAAAGTCAATTGGCTTATGTTTTGTGAGTAGCAAGTGCTGAAAGTGCATAGTTTTCTTTGTCATTATCCTCCTCTTTGGGGGGGGGGAGATCAAAGCATGCCTAAGGTGTGCAAAAAAATGTATATGTTCAAAAAAAAAAAACAAAAAAAAGAAGCAAGGAAGAAGCAGAAGAAAAAAACACACAAGCAGAAAAAATGATGCAATAAAAGTATTTGGCATTGGCTTTATTTTTCGGGCACTTTTTCTTGTGATATCACTAGGGGATGTTGTTGATATCTTCAGAATATGTTTTGGTTGGGAGATGATGGTTTCTGCTCTTAGTCTTTGGCTTTTAACTTCACAAATCCCAAAATATTTGTTCCCTTTTTTACCTTTACCCATTTACCCCATTACAACCCTTAAAAATTCGTCATGATTGCCTTTTGAGTTTTGCATTGTAGAGTGGCAAATTAGAGAGTCCTATCAAGCTTATGGCTGATTTGGTCATATGCAATGAGATTTAAGAGAACCGCATTTTATTTTAAACACATAAGTTATGAGTGCCTCATCCCTAAAGTAAGATTTTATTGGTTCTTCTAAGCTCTACTTATTGTAATATGTCGATATGATTGCTCAAGTTGATTTGAGTTATTAATTTAATATTTTGATGTGATGATTCATACTTTTTTGAAAATTTCCTTCTCCTATTTGCTTGGACAAGTTTTTCATCACTTTTGACCTAAACCTCTTGGGTTGATCTAGTTATTGATGTTGTCACTGATATCTTCCTGAGGATGTTATTCGTTCCTCAATTTTATAATTGCTTAGGGACAAGCAATGGTTTAAGTATGGGAGAATTTGATAAGTCTTTAAATTGCACTCTATTTTGAGGTCCATTTATGCCCTCTTTAAGGAGAATTATGTGTTTTATGCTACATATTGAAAACCTTTCTCGGTTTTACCCTTGGGTATAGTTCTTTGCTGTGTTTGTAGTTTTTTGGACCATTTTATCCCAAATTTAACCATAAATGAGCGTAGCTTGACTCCCCACTGATGCCCCAAGTCACTATGCCCGTGGAAGGAAAAAAGAATCGAAGACTATCCAAACAGAGCTCACCACGGACGGTCTGTGGTGAGGCCATAACTGCAAGCCTGTTCATTTTCCTTCATCGTATGGTTGAGGTTGATCGAGTTCTTCTTTAAACAGGACAATTTCACAGCAAAATAAAGGAGACACGGTAGAAAAGAGAACTCTACTCTTTAGTTTTTCCATTCTCTTCCATTTTTCTAAATCTTAGTTTTGATTTCTAGTAGTTCCGAGTCTAAGTTTTAAGAAGTGCTTATTGTTTTGGAGCTCTTGCAAAACAGGGGAACCCTTGGAGGATCTCCAATTGGGCTAAATTTTCTTATCTGAAACTCTGTCTAGTTATTGTTAATTTAAACATATGTGAATAGTTTTCTAAAATGTTGGGATCTCCCATTTTTTTTTAGCTGTACTCATTCTTGATTAGGATTAGTTGAATTCTACCTTGTGTGTGAAATTGTTGAGATTAAATTTTGGCCAAATTCATTTGCTAATTCTAAACAGTTAAGTGAAGGACTGAAAGGTGAAACTTGCTATTTGATCGACATGATAAGACTTGACTTAGTAATACTTGAGAAAGATTCTCTTGTTAAGAGGACCTTTGGTCGTCAATAATTCATAACTTAGATTGAACAAGGACATTTGAAAGGATGATAATTGGTTAGTTTAGGCAATTCAGTTGATTTCAAAAGAAAAGATTGAATTCTAAATGTGATTGCGCCCCTTTCAATCACCTATTATAGATCAAGTACATGGTATATTCCATTGACGCACATCTTTAAAAGGTGAAACAAATCCCTAGATGATTTAAATTGATTGAATTTTCCAATTAAGTTATAGTCTCATTCAAATTCTCTACTGAAATTTACTTTTCTAGGACAACACTCAATAGATTATGATTTGTTTTCGTGGGCACGATATCTTTACTAAACTGCCACACCCATGCACTTGCGGACTTAGGTAAATCTACAACCACCAAGGAAGATCTTCAAGTGGTAGCACTTAGAGATGTCAATGGATTGGATTCAGATTGGAAATTGGACCATCTGAACCCTCATCTGATTATATTCGGATTTGAAAATCTGATCCGAATGCAATCCAAGGGATCAAAGGAGAACCTCCGGATCTCATCCGAATCGGATTGGATTGGAGTCGGATTTAATTCGAGCCAAAATAATTCCTTCCATTACGCAATAATTTTATACAATTTTTTCTATATTCTCCCCATCGATCGATGCGACGATGTGTGTTCATAAATTGTATTAACTGAATCTTAAACATTTAAGCTAAACGAAGAATAAAAGAAGGAACATATTTCAAGCTCAACAAAAAGACAATATATTCCAGCCATTATAAGTCTTAATGACTATGGGATATATCTGAAATATCACAAATAACATGTCCAACTCATAAAAAGAGAAAATTAAGATTACAAATCTGCCACTTGCTTTATTTAGCCCTTCTACTCTACTCGTCTCAGAGTAGGAGTATATATATAATGATATCAATAAGTATTACTAGTATGGAGCTAAGATTTTCATTAGAATTAAGTTTTAGAGTATGATTTTGATCATACCATTGATCCATATATTGCTGCCTTTTTATCTCATCATGTAGATTCCATTTGCATCTTCATCACAACCATAGTAATCTCATCACATATTACCTAATTGGGCCCTCATTAACCTCCTTTATGGACACATTTAGGCTGGCAAAAGTGAAGATGGAAGGTTTTATTGTTGAGGTTTATAAAAACTAAACACCCATTAAAACATAATATATCAACAGAATCATTAATTCAGATCAACCCCAAAAAATGATCAAAATCAACAATCTTCCCAAACCCCAAAATGGCAAAACACAAAGTCTAATTTCTCTCGTTCCTAACCCCAAAATACTAAACAATACTCCAAGTCAAAAAAAAAAAAATTTAAATTTTATTGTATGAACTGTCAAATTAAGGAGAAAGATGAGATGTGTACTCATGAGAGACCAAAGAGGGACGATGAAATGCTCGGTGTCAGTGTTGTACAAACCGGCGAGAAGATAGACGCTGAAAGAGAGAGAGAGAGAGAGAGAGAGAGTCGGGAATTGGCGCAAGGAGCTAAGGACTGAGGAGGGGCTACTTCGACAGTCCAACTAGTGAGTAGTGAGAGGCCAAGACTAAGTAACTAGAGGCTGAGACCCAAGAGCGGCTAGCAAATCGACTAGCTAGAGCAGTTGGTGAAATGGCAAGGAGAGACACAGTAATTAGGGGGAATATTAGAGTTTCAACGTTTTGATTTTCACATATTAAAAACAAAAACTGCTTATGAAATAAAAATAACACTAGGCTGGGCCGGCAGCTTAGGGTTGGGGGGGAGGGAGGGTGGGTATATTGGGTAGGTTTTATTTTTAAAAATTTTAAAATTTAAACTTAAATTTCAAATTTGAAATATTTAAAAAAACTAGTCGGATTAAGTTGAAAGCCGAATCGGATTTTATCCTTCCTCCGATTTCGATCCGAATCCAACTCGAATTCGGATTATTTTTATCGGATTTGGACTCAAATTTTTCTGTCTCAGATTAAAAATGGATAATTTTATCTCGGATCGAATTGGATATGCTTCGAATTTGGATGTGACTTTCATCCCTAGTAGCACCGCATTGGTGGAGTAAACCCTTCAAGAAGCTTGCTAGAAGATGGGAGAGAATTAAGGAAAATTATTGCTCACTAAGATTGTTATTATCATAGAATTTTGATTTAATTTTCTAGGGTAATTTATTAGAGTCCTATTGATCCCTTTCCCCACTAATGTATCTACTTAGCCCCTCATTTTGGTTATTGAAAGACTCTTTTCCCTTAATGTAAACTCAGACTATTACGAATTGATGAATTGAAGGGCTAGGGGCCATTTTCTCGCTCCAAAATATCTTAATCTTTATCTCTATCTTAGAGTGGTAACTTAGAGTCTTTCCTTCATAATTTCTCTTTGGTGGCTTAAGCCTTTGGGCGAAAGATTTGGTGGGAAGCTTCAATCTATCATTAGGATCTTAGTTTTGGGCATAATTCTCACAATCTCACTGAATTTTTGAGATTTAATCTAAAGAGGAGGATCCCTTTGTGTTGCATTTTCTTGTGAGTGTTGGTCTCGGGAGCTTTGAGGATTCATCCTCGTCACCATTCTTTACTGGAACTCATAACCTTGTCAAAACCACATAGAGTTTTAATATGATAGCAGAGTCAAGTCCTATGATGATCCGTACGTGGAGCACTTGGGCTCTCATCTGAATGTGGGCCACTATACATTAATGAATACATTGGCCCTTAGTCTTTTATTTATGTGCTTGGTTAGACTTCTTTGTTCAGACGAGTGGGTCAAATAAGGGTCAAGTGTATTTGGGTTCAGGGAAAATGCGGGAGGGTGTATTTCGAGTTCGGGTAAAATACGAGTGGGCGTATCTCGGTTATACGGGTTTTGGGTCAACCCAATGGTTTAGATGACCTTTTTTTATGAGTTATTTCCCTTTTGTCAATTAAAACTCGATATATTTGAAGCTTAAAATTGTTCGCATCTAATGAAAAAGTACTGTAATTATAATTTCTTAAAAGAATATTAAAGATATTCAAACTTTTTATTATGATATATGAACATCATGTACGAGTGTATAAAGAGTCAAGGCCTATGGGTTCGCCTGTGGATCAAAATAATGTTAATCTTGGGTCGGGTCATTTATGGGTCAATCTATCTAAAGGGAGTTAACAGATCAAAGTGGCTCGGCCCACTAATAAACTGTTGAATAATTCAGTATTCTATTAACTATCTGATCATCAAGTATATTTTATTAGTAGGTCGACCCTAATATAACCACGAGTCGGCCAATGACTCAACATTAACATCATAGTTTGAAACCAATTAGAATAAAAGCCAAATGAAAGGATATTAGACAAGCACAACATATTTCAATTATCGTTAAATTATAACGTCAAATTTTATATTATAATAGAGTAATACAACAACAACAACAACTCCCAGTGTGATCTCGCATTCGCGGGGTTTGGGGAGATCCAGATGTAGGCAACCTTACCTCGACCGGCAATCCTACCCGTACAGAGGCTGATTCCAAGAGACTCATAAAAATCAGGTTTTGTGAAAACCTTGTGTAGAAGAAGGATTTTGTGAAAATATTTTATAGGGAAAAACTAAAGAATATTATAATAGAGTAATATTATTTAGAATATGATAAAATATATTCATTCTGAAAATATAACGGTATGGCTTCCCGTTTTTAATATTTATCTTATTTTAAAATGATGTTCTTAAGGCCAGATAGTTATTCCACACCATTTCATAGTATTTTTTAAAGCTTTTTCATTTATATGTTGTGCATGACGTTATTGTGCGGGAACGAAGTTGGGAAAGAAAGAGTACTATCGTTTAATTTATTAAGGAATGTGATAATTATATAATTCCTGTATAAACAAACCAATATAATGAATAATCATTATTATTAATATAGATAAATTAAAGAATAATAAAAAAATAAAGATATAATATTCGGGTCAAGCAGGCAGGTTCAGGTTTGGGTGGGGTTTGACCTGCTAATCACCGGGTTTTTGGGTTTCAAGAAAATTATGTTCAAAACCCAAAATTTCCGAGCAGGTTCAGGGTCGGGTTTTCGAATCGAGTCTGTTTTTTGTAGGTCTATGCATGATTATAAATTCCCATCTATAAATACATGTTTTTTAAGAAATAAAATTTGCAATTCATTTAAATTGGCAATTGACCAACACTCGGGACACTTAAAAGAACACAACATATTAGTAGAGCCCATCTTTTTTGATGGAGGTATGTTCGCACTTTCTAGCCAATACCCATGACCCTCCATCTCAAGTTCCCCGACTAATTATCACCAATTTTTTGCCTTTTTTAGTGCATCAGACTCATGTTGGTTTACTGAAATGGTTCTTAAACTATTTTATGGAAAAAAAAAAAGACCATCCTTTGTTCGATTATCACAAGCTGGCAACATTACCATTTTCTGCCATAAAGATCGCCTTCATCGAAGAGTGAACTCTCCCTATAGTAGGGGCATCTCTTTATAAGGCTGCACTCACTATTAGTTAAGATGAGATAGAGCTTAGTTTTCATGAAAGGCGATTGCTCAGAGTCTGGTCAGAGTGATCACATGATATTATCCGAGTCCCTAAAATAGCATATAGTGTGATGGACCTGACGGAAATCCTCTTGGTTGTTTACTTGAAATAAACAATTCCATGCAATCAAAACAATTCCACATAATCACATCAAAGCAAAGATTTTTGTAAATGGATAATGCATAATTATTTAAAAAAATATTCCACAAATTTACACATATTGATCAAAGCAATTGCAGATATTGATCAAGCAACACTTGCTCTGATGGAAAAACCTCTCGGACAAACGTCAATCATTATTGAACTCAAGCTGAAGAAAGTTCTTCAATGAAAGCAATTAATTCATTTAATTATTTTCTTAAATGTTGATTAAGCCATATAATTTTTCTTAATCACTTTAGAGAGTCCTCTACATTAAAACAATAAAGAAACAATCTACTTGCATTCAAAAAATTTGGATTTCAAAATAGCCACATAAACAACTACCTGTCAACAATATTCATTTAATGCTGCATGGCTACTTTTTTGTCACGCTCCCTTAGTACCGATATCCGAATGTTTAGCTAAAGGATGAAGGGCCAATGGCTCCTTCAATAGTCATATATTTGTGAGAAATGTAAGTAAAATCACTCCTCTTAGAAAAAAGGTGATTAAGCATGAATTAAGAAGATTTTCCTTGAAAGTGAGTATTAGACTCTTTGAGATTGCTATCAAAACCCTTTCCACCACTTCAAATGAAGGGCTAAGATCAAAAGATGGTACAATAGCTAGATTATCTCCATCTAACGCTTGAAATGCAATAACGCTTACAACACTTGAACAGAAAAAATAAGCATATTATCATAGCTTATAACCTGAACTTTTATCTCTTTCAAATCTCTGTATTCATAGTGTAATAGAAGTGAGTTAGAGAAATAACTTCTGTATTATAAGTGTTGTCCTCTTGGGAATGCATACATTAGGAGTTGAGGCTAGTCAGGCTGCCTAATTTGTCCATTGGCTAAGACTAGGGGTGCTCTAGTTAAATTGTGTATAAGCCATCATAGAGTGCCTGATGGAAATTCTGTTAGTAACAAGGAACAGTAAGTATGTGAATGCAAATGCTATCTACAGTGTTTGAATGTCTAAAATGAAGGCTGAAATCTCTAAGAGGGGAAGGGAAGGCACCTAGGCAAAACCAATCTTATGAAATATGAAAATACATGCTAGTAGGATGGCCTACAGTCAAGTCCTCTCGCATTCTGATCATACTCCCTAGTATCCTAGCCTAAATATTCAATGGAATCCCAAATTTCTTCTAGGGTCTCGATAAACAAGCATCCCACACCCCTAGGATACATGGTCTCAACATAACCACGATATTCCTCAATAAGCCCTCAAAAATCACTTGGCAATTTTTCCATTTCTCAAAATATCGATCAATATATTGAGCATGAAAGTCATTCAATCTACTAAAATGTCACCAAAATGCTTCATGCTTGTATTGAGGGAAAAAGAAAATTGCCATCTTTTTAAAATCTTTGAATTTTTTAATTTTTAAAGGATTTTCAAGGTTTAAAATTTTTTAAATTTTTTGTTTTTTAATCTTCTTTTAATTTTTTAAAGGAAAGCAAAACAATCATAATAAACTGAGTTGCTATTGACAGAGAAATGAACAAAGTAAAATCAAAATATATACATCTAATAGGAAAGTCTCAAACAACAGGAAAATGTGAGCTAATCTTATGTTGTTTTTTCTTGTGAGGATGCCAGATTTTTCAATGTAAAATAATCTTAGCTACTAGTGTACAACTTTTTGCTGTAGTAGTTGAGGGTCGTCTCCTTAGAAATGATGAAAACATTTACCTTAGAAAACAAAACTAAATGAATATTGTATTCTACTTAATTGGCTACGCGATAAATACTAATCAACCCCCCTAAATTGACACAATAAAATTTAACATTTTGTTTCAATTTTGTGTTGTTTTACAATACCTACAAAACAACTTGAATAATAATGTGAAGATAATAATTATTAGGAGTTAAATTAGGGGTAGAGGTATTGTAAACACTTATGATAATTTTTGTGTAAACAATATACATTTCAAAGACAAAACTGAAATCTTCAGATATTTTGTCACACTAATCAAACAAGATCCAATGTGAAGGCTCTACTGGTGGCCTCATTCAAAACTGATCGTGGAGGTCAGTTTGATTAAGAAAGTTTTATTGAATACTGGGAGAAATGTGGCATATCTCATAACGTCTTAGCTCTAAGAACTCCTGAACAAATGGACTAGTTGAAAGGAAGAACAAAACTCTTGAATGACAAGAGCTAAGATTTGTGATAATGATCTCCAAAAATATTTCTAGGTAGAGGTTGCAAACATTGCTAACTACATCCTCAATAGATGGCTAAACAAACAAATACTAAGAAAGACTCCATATGAATTTATTCAAAGGAAAGGCACCAAACATAACTTATTTAAAAGTATTAGGGATTAAGTGCTACATTCAAACAATGGTAAGAACAATCTTGGAAAGTTTCATGGCAAGAATGAGGAAGGGATAGTTGTGGAGTATTCTTCTCACTATAAAGCTTATAAAGTTTATAACAAGAGCAACCAAGCTAATGAAGAATGCATTCATGTTGTGTTTGATGAGAACAATAATGGATAAACTTGCATCATCTTTTCAAGAACTTTAACTAAGCAGGAACCCATGTGATAAAGAAGAATAGGAAATGGAGATTGTGGCTCAAAAGAATTTAAGTCAGAATTAACCACGAGAACATGATCAACAGGCCAGAGCGTCTGATTCTCCAGCAACCCTTACAGAAGAAGTATCATAAATTGTGTGCATTTCACTGATTTTATAGCCCTTACTAGATGCAAGCATCACTCAAAGACTCTAGATGACCATGACAGGACTTTAGCCTTGTGTGAGGAACTCAATCATCTAGAAACAAAGTTTGGACCCTAACCATCATACCTAAAAATTACCTTGTTTTGGGAACTAAGTGAGTTTTTGGAAACAAGTTAGATCAGGCTAGAACAATTCTTAGGTATAAAACTAGATTTGCTGCCAAAGCATATAAATAAGAAGAAGACATACATTATAGTGAGACCTTTGCACCCATAGCTATTCTAGAAGCCATTAGTCTTCCACTTGAATTTACACCATTCATGAATATTAAATTATGTCAAATGGATGTGAAATGTGCATTTCTTAAGGAGTGTTTACAAGAGGAGGTATATACTGAACAACCTTTATGACTTTAAAGACTTACAGAAACCTAATCATCGAGACAAGTTGTATGAAGTTGTCTATGATCTTCGCAAGGTCCAAGAGCTTGGTATGAAAGACAAGCACACTTTTGGTAAATCATGGATTCAAGAGAGATAAGATTGACAACTCCTCGTTTATGAAGAATAAAGGTAAAGAATTCTTAATTTAATAAATTTTTGTTTATGATACTATCTTTGGAGGCACTAATTACGAATTATGCAAGGAATTCTATAATCCCATGAGCAAAGAATTTGACAAGAGTCTTGTGGAAGAATTTGACTCCTTCCTTGGCCTTTAAGTCAAATAATGTGAGAAAGACATCTTCATAAACCAATCAAACTATTTCTAAGAACCGCTGAAGAAATTTAACATGGCAAATTGGAAGCTAGGCAAGACTCCTATGTCAACTACATGTAAACTTCAAAAAGATCAGAGTGGAAAAGCGATATCCCGAGAAGATGTATAGATGTAAAATTAGATCATTACTATATCTAACAATAAGGAAACTAGACATCATGTTCAAGTGTGCCTATATGCTAGATTTAATCAGCCTCTAAAAAAGTTCGTCATACTGTAGTAAAAAGATTTCTTACATACTAGTTAGTGACTGTGACTTTGGAACTCTAGTATCCCAAAGGACATAACTTTGAATTGGATGGATACTCTGTTGCTAATTATGCAGAATCCAAAGCTAACAAGAAAAGCACATCAGGAGTGTGTTAATTTTTACGACAAACACTTGTTCCTTGGCACTCTGAGAAGCAAGACTTAGTTTCTCTATCTATTAATAAAGCGAAGTATATAGCGGTAGGAGCCTGTTGCGCTGACCTGTTATCGATGACACAAGAACTCAGAGGCCTTGGCATCAGTTATAGAATTGTGCCACTCAAATGTGTCAACATGAGCACCATCAACATAACTAAGAACCCTGTGCAACATTCAAGGATGAGACATATTGAGGTAAGACATCACTTCATCAGAGACCATGTCAAAAAAGGTAAAGTACCTTTAGAATTTATCCCCACAGAAAAATAATTACCTTATATATTCACTAAACCGCTGAATGCAGAATAATTCAGCTTCATTAGAAGAGAATTAGAAATGGTAGACCTATGTGTCAAATTTAAGGAAAAATAACCTTCTCATCTACTTTTTGTGAGAAAATGTTTGTTGAAGCATGATATAGGTACATTGGTTAAAATGTAAGGGACTTCAACATACCCTTATTATAACTTTTGCTAGAGACAAGATGATTTTTGAACTTAATAATGATTACAGAAACTTTCAAGGCCTTTAAATCTCCGACTCTAGTTAGTTAATAATTTGTAATTAGAGATGGTTACTTCAAATAAATTCAAATTATGCCCAGTTGCATTCGAAATTTTCCAAAACGGCATTTAGTGAAAGCTGACTGTTTTTTAAAAAATGGTTCGCTAACACTTGTAACCGTTGGGAAGCTATTATAGTACTCTCATTGGCTACTTACTATATTAGTATCATGTCACTCACTACATTTGTCACTCTTATCATTTTCCCTTTATAAGAACACATCCCTAAACTAACAAACCCTAGCAACCCTTGTCTACGTTATCGCTCTCTCTCTCTCTCTCTCTCTCTCTCTCTCTCTCTCTCTCTCTCTCTCTCTCTCTCTCTCTGTACTACAAGGGAAACAAAGTGTCTTAAAGCGACCAACCCTAGGAGAAGCCTCCGAGCCTGTATCAAAAAGGACAAGAGGGTCTACAACTCCGAGAGACTGGTTGTCTAGGAACATCGATCTGATAGAGCGTAAATCTTTATCTATCTCTAGATCTTGCACCAAATATGAAGAAAATGAAGACCAATAATTTATGCATGCATTCTTATGAAATAACCATCCTTCTAGTTCATAAACTTTGGGGTAAGCAGATTTACTTCCTTTAAAAATTGTTCCTTTGCAGTCTCTGAGAACCTTAACCCTGATTGCTTCAAACAAAATAGATTTAGCTTTTGGCTTCAATTAGAGTGCGCAAGGTGTGACAAAATATTTTCCTCATGAAAGGGGGTAAATCTGAAATTATAGTGCTATTTTATGTCAATCTCGAAAAAGAATTCCCTGAGGAAGATTCCTATTACTCCTTTGCGATCAAATGAGTTAAAAAAGAGTTCACCATAGATGAGTTTAAGAAACCAATCTATGTACCCTCTATGAGATTGAAGCCTCTATTAAGTTTTTAAAGAAATATAGTAGAATAAAAAATAAAGCAAGGGATCATACTTGTATACCAAATCTTGAGCCTTATTAGATCAAACTTCCTAGAATGATTCACTCCTATGTTGGGAATATAGCTGGTTACCAGCTCAAAAGGAACTCGCCCTTGTGTTAGGTCAACCTTCCCACCCTCATCTTCAAGAAATTCAACGTTCCTCTAATAGGAGAGGAACTTATCAGAGAACTCATCAACAAGATTGGTGAAACCACTATGACCAATCTGAAGTGTAAGAAGGTTATCGATAAATGGGTCCTTCTTGATGATGCTGCTAGCACATGGAAAGCTTATAGCCAAGCGAGTAAGATCTCAAAGTTGGGTCCTCATACTTGAAGTGATGCATTAGACACTCTGATGGCTCTCCTTCTAAGTGAGATTTCACGAGTCACTGCTATGGTTCATAAGATGGATTCAGAGTTGTCTAGGCTTAGTGATTCTCTTAGGGGTGACGGACTCTTAAAAACCTTGTAAAGGACTCTACTACAAAGCCCTACAAAGTGCACTGGCATACCTACACCTTCAAGCTCTAAGAAATGATCACTATACCTCCTTCTCTCTCACACACATCTATTTTATTAAATCACCTTATTTAGAGCACCAACATTTAACCATAAAACAACTCCCTTTTATTATAATTGTTTTTTGTTCAGTTTATCATTATTTTCTTTAAGACGGATGACATCATCCCTTGTAAATTTTCTCATGTTTAGCGGAGGGGGATTAATGATGCAATCGTTACTTCTATAACTTTAATGAAAATATACAGTTTCTCTTATGTCTGCACATTCTTTTCCTGCCCATATTCTTCTTGCTTCTTTTCCTTTTCATGAATGTCAAACGGGGAGAAAAACAAGCTCTATGACATTTTGGTATGTTTGTTATTTTTTCTTTTATGAATCTATAACTCATCATTTAAGGGGAGCATTAGAGACTGTGTACCCAAATTCAAAGGGGGGCATCAGGGACATTGAAAGTTTGTATCATTGTAAATCTCTGCACTTTAAAATACTATCATTGTAACCTTGAATTTTGATGAGTATGGTTACCTTTAATAAAAAAAAAGGGCAGATTGTTGATTAAGGTGGGGTAGAGCTCATCTTTATGAAAGGGAAAAGGATCTCTCAGACTCTAGTCAGAGTGATCCAAAATCACAGTTAGAGTCTCCAAAATTACAGTTAGAGTCATGCATCTGATAGAAATCACTTTGATTGTTTACATAAAATAAAAAATTCTAAGAAATCACATCAAGGCAAAGATCTACGTAAATGGATGAGGTATGATTATTCAGAAAGAATATTTGATCCACAACTAGTGGCATATTGGTTAAAATAATTATGGATATTTATCAAGTAACACATGCGCTAATGAGAGATTAATTACATTTAATACTTTTCTTAACATTATCAATGTTAATTAACTCATATAATTATTTTTTTTCATCACTTTAGGAAGTGCTCTACATTAAAACTATGTAGAAAAGAAGCCACTTGCATTCAAAGTAGTTTGATTTCAAAATAGGAAGAGAAATGGCTAGTTGTCAACATCATACATTTAATGTTGCGAGACTATTTTTTTTCTTGAGGCCCCCCGATTAACCAATTCAAGCATTCAACTAGAAGATCAAGACTTGATGACTACTTTAACGGTCATATCCGTGTTAGAAATGTCATAAACACTCCCCTTAGTGAAAAGATGACTAAATGTGAATTAAGAGATTTGCCTAAAAAGAGAGAATTAATCCCTAAGAGATAGTCATCAAAATCCCCTCTACCACTTCAAATAAAATGGTAACATCAAAAGTGCCTGCAACAACTATATCATTTGTATCTAATGATTTGACCACAACAAATGAGCTCTAAAAATAGGAGAATTAGCTTAACACAAAAGGTTACATTATTTGAATAGAAAATTGCACATAGCTTGTAACCTGAACATTCATTTCTTTTAGATCTTTATACTCATACTGTAATAAAAATGAGTGAGAGATATAACTTCTGTGTTATGAGCATTGTCCTCCTGAGGGTGTGCACTATAGGAGTTAAGACTTGTTGAGTTCCTTTAGAGAACTCCGTTTGTTAGCCAAGAGTAAGGGCGCTCTTGTTAAACTGTGTACAAGCTATTATATAATGCATGGTGCAATCTCTATAAGCAACAAAAGAGCAGTGAGGCTCCTATTAGTTTGCGTCATCCTGAGAGTGTGTGAATCCTAAGAGTACAAACTTATTAGAGTGCCCAAAGAAAACTTTAGTAAGGAGTCATAGGACTTTTGCTGAATTATCACTGGTGATGCTAATTTGGTTGAGTCCTAAGGTCAAGGAACAACCCTAGGTAGGGACATAGCCCAATATTGGCTTGGGTGTATTCGTAAGATTTCTAATGTCGAATATTATGCTGCAAGCATACGACCAATGTCGTAGTAGTTAAGGGTCATCTCCTCTACAAAGCAGTTCTAGGAGTACCAAATTAATTAAGAAATTTAATCTAGGTGAGCAAAAAGTTGTATTTAGAAGTAATAACTAACTAAGATAGCAATTAAACAAGTCAAAAATCAACTGGGAAGGCTTTGAATTGCGAAGAAAGGTGAGTAGTATACCTTTTTTAATTTCATTTGGGGCTTTTAGGGGAATGCTACCAATTTCCTAATGTCAACTCATGACTTAAGAGGGGTCTGTTACTTCCTTGAAAACACCCAACCCTTCTCTCAAAGAGCAAGGGCAGCCCCCAACTAATTAGTCCTCCTATTTTCATAGGGATTAGTTGATATGACCTAAAATGAGTGACCCTTCACCTAGAAAATCTTAGGTTGTTTGCATTCCTATGATCAACCATTCTACTCTCAGCACATTAACTAGTGACTCATCTTTTAATGAAGTTATTAGCCGTAAATGTTAGATGAAATGCCCTTTTGGACATTTCATCCAGCAATTAGCGGCATGGAGAGAACCCCCTCAGAAATGAGCAATAAAAGACATAAGGAAGCACCACCCATCATTGTTTAGGCACAATAGAGCCTATGACCTAACCCAACTAGGAAAATTTAGCCCCTAATCATCTTCAACAAATCCAAACAATCGCAAATCAACCTGATCAATGATAACAAATAAAATAAGTAAGTAAAAGAGAGAGAAAAAAGGAGCAAAATTTAGCTTCGAATTCTCCACAAAAATCAAATGTGCCCATTCTGCACTAGCTTAATCTAACCCTAGAGATTTCAGAGAGGAGTTTTTAAAACAAGGGCTAACCCCCAAAATTAAGAAAATCTCTTTTTTATAATGGCTAACTAACAATAGGGGCATAGGGTGGTGTTGAACACAACGCACTGTTGCTAAAGTGTCTAAGGGAGCCTTGGTGGCCATGACTATATATGGCCACCTCTTAACATTCAAGGCCAATGTTAGCCATGGCAAGGATTCTAGCCCTAGGGAGCTATGGTGGCTCCCTTCACTTGCATTCTTCAATTTTTTTTCAATGCTCTCTTGCTCCTCTTCACTCTATCATGCTCGGGACCCCTTGTATGCATCTCCTCTTCTTCCAAAAACAAGCATTCTTCCCTCGATGATCAAGCAAAACACCTACATTTCTTTCCGTTCAATAGGAAAGACTTAGTGTGTTGATAATCCTTAAAGAGTCAAAGTTACTAAAGCCCCTTCTCATTCAAGAGAAAAAGTGAGGGAAATAAACCAAGAAGGAGAAGAAAAGTTAACGGAATCAAGCCTTATCAACTCCTCCATGCTTATCACTACCCTGTTCTCAAGCGATATTAACTTAAGAATGATCAATGCAAAAGTCGATCTGTTCATTGCTTCTATAACCGGCAAGCAATGAAAGCCAATCAATCACTACAAAAAAGTGGCTTTTTACAACAACAATTTAGTAACAAATATAGTTTCTGTTGGTAAAATGTAAGTGTTTGCGACAAATTTTAAAACCTCGTGGCATTATTTTCTTGCGTTCATGGTATAGGGAGGGATTCAAAAATTTGAAACAGAAAGTAAGGAAAAAGATGTTGGTATCACTCAACGTTTAGGCATCATTGATGGCATTAACAAAAAATTAAAGGGAAACTGATGTCATTAATCTGAACTACAGGGGTTGTCTACGAAAATAATCTAACTTGAGAAAATTACAAAGGACATTCCAACCTTCGACCATATTTTTCGTAAATATAATGGCAACGAGTTCGGTGTAGTTTGACGCAACTACGAGGTGATGTAGAGCTTGATTTTTTCAATGTGGCAATTGTTTAACCAGACTGCAATTATTTGGCAAAGTCACATGCCATATCACTATTTTGTTTAGGGGAAATAATTCCAAAAAAAAACAATCTTCTTCAACTCTTTAATATTCGCATAGGTAAACAGAGGCTTTGTACCATAAAATCAAGCACTTTTACCGATCATCTGGAAATCGTGCTTACGAGGGGAGCGGAAAAATTGAGGACGCAAACCTTAAAACCTTAAAACTCGATCTTCTTGTGAAATTGAGGATGCTGAATATACAATATAGAAGTTAAGGAGGCAAATTGAAAGGGAGACAGAGGAGGAGGTTGAAGACAAAAAAGGTAAGGGTTTAATTTGGTTAATTTTGCATGCTTAACTTGTTTTTTTGGTGGATGCTTGATCCAAACAAGAATTATGGGTGAATGTTGTTGTATTGTGGGCAAGTATGATATGTTTTAGTAAAATTTGTGTGTACATGAGAAGATTTTTGAAGGTTTTGCAATGTTAGGTTAGGGTTTTGAAAACAATGCGATTGTAGTGAATGTCAATGTCAATTTTGTGTAATATAAATATGGGGGTAGGTTTTGATATGTAATGTTGCATTTGCCTTCGACCCTATTCGTCCATTGTCATATATTGTGAGTTTTAGAGGACTCTTGAATTTGATTTTTGTTGTTTGGTTATGCAATGGTTATGGTTGATAATACACTGACTCTATAAATACAGCATGAGGGGAAATTTATTCAGTTGCGGAAGTTGGAGTATGAAGCAGGTGGCATAGACATAATTTTGAGATTGATAAGCTATCATACTTTGAGATAATAGGATGTGTGAAGGACCTTGTGTTTAATAATGTGGTTAAGATATATTATTTGGTACCTAGGATGTCATTGGAAAAGGGCTAAGGAAACTTTGTTTTGACTATGACTCCCTTGATATGATGGCTTGTGCACAACTTGTTGAAGACATGTTTTTGTGTCTTATTCATAGGGTTGATGAACCTAAGGTTGTGGACGAAGTACCATCCTTACATAGTTTAGTTGATGTTAATGTTGCTCATGTAAATTCTCCCTCAAGCCCAAAAGTCAAATAACCTAATATGGTTTCCACAGTAGCTTCAGGTTCACCATAGAAGCCTTTAAACCAAATATCTAAAAGGCAAATCCCAAGGTTTAAGAAATAGCTTCAAGAAATAGAGATAAGAAGAGTTAAATAAGGAAACTGCAGGCATCAATAGCCAAGCCCAATTCTAAACCTTCAATCCTAATTCCCAAAGAGAGAACTACAGAATCACTAAAGACCCACTGTGAAATAGGCTAGAAAGCCTAAACTGTCTTAAAACCTAAACTCATAGAGCATGTACCAACACTCAAGCCAAATGAGCCATAACCCAAAGTAGGCCCAAAAGATTCCCAAACTGTTATGTATGACTTTGATGACCCATGGCTTGATTCTTATATTCCATGGTTTAAATTGGTTAGGGGGGGATTCCATGAGTGTGTCATCTACATGCAGTGAATATGCTCATGAAGATGATGAAGAGTTTGAGGATGAGGTTAATCCAAGGGCAATTGAGGATGATGGTATGCTAAGGATAAAGATAAAAGAAAGATAGATGAGGTTGTTGATGATGTAGATGAGATATTTATCTAAGGAAGAGGATGAGGCTATTGATATATATGAGATATTATCTGAGGAAGAAGACAAGGCTATTGATCTTGATATGGAACCTGGTGATGAGAAGTGGGATATCACTAGATCTAGATTATATGAATGGAAGAAACAAAAGGTTGCTGAGGTTAAAAATTTTTTTTTTAAGCCAGTCAACTGAGAGTGTTAAGAAAAATAGTGATGATGTTAGGTATGTACATGAGTATGAGGACTCTAATTATCTAGATACACCACCTGACAGTGGTGATAACGATAAATAAAGGGAGAAAAGATTGAAAAAAAAAGGAAAATTAAGGTATGGCTGGATGAACACTTCAAGAAGTTTAATTTCCAAGTTGGCATTACAGTTAGGATCTTGGAGAAGCTTAAGGATGCTATTACAAGGCATGCATTGGCACAAGGTTATAATTTGACATGCAGTTTGTCTAACAAAAATTTAAAAAAGATTGCAACAACACGTAGGAGTGGATGGAAATTTAGGGTGTATGCTTCTTGGGATAGGAGAAAAATTAATAACAACCATAGATGCAAAAGAGACATGTTAAAAAGTAGGAGACTTAAATCTTTATAGCTTGGAAAGCATTACTTGTTCAGGTTTAAGGAGAAGCTTCATTGGCCATCAGCTGAAATTTTAAAAGAAATGCAAAAGCACTTTGGAGTTCTGTCCTCAAAAGATCAGCTACTTATAGGATCAAGCAGGGAGCAACACATCTTCTTCATGGCACTATGAAGGAGCATTATTGCAGCTTGGGAAGATATATTGAGGAGTTAAATAGATCAAACAAGGGTAGCACATTTATCCTTCAAGCGAAAATATGGATTAGGAAAGAGATACCTATTTTCCAAAGGTCTTTTGTTTGCTTAGGATGCCTTAAGAAGATGTGGTCAGCCGGATGTAGGGTTGTACTATGCATTGATGCTAACTTCGTGAAGACATTTCTTAGAGGGACATTGTTCTTTACGATTGGAATTGATGGAAACAATCAAATGTTTCCAATGGTTTGGGCTGTTGTTGAAGGTGAGAACAATGATAGTTGGATATGGTTCTTAGAGCATATACACTAATGTGTTGAGAAGTTAGATGGGAATGGGCTGGCAATCATTTTAGATTAACACAAGGTAAAGCATACTTTTGTGTCGTTGACATTGCAAGAGTAGCTTTTTTTTTATCTCTTGTATCCTTTACCAACTTCATCCTCATGACATTTTTAGGCAATTGGACATGCTATTAAAACAGTTGATGAGCCAACCACCTATTTTCACCGAACCTGATGCGCCAACCATGGGTGAAGCTCTTCTTAACATTTTGCCCTCACTTTGCATTTATGGTTTACAGAGATTTAGGAAGGGGAGTGGAA
>JAKOGI010000719.1:137500-217500 GCA_029747015.1 Carnegiea gigantea
GCCCAAAACCGGCCGTCCACCGGCCGGAAACCGACGACCCACCTCCATCCCAGCCTCCTCTACAAATTGGGTGCTAATTTCTGGCCAAAATCAACTAAAAACACCACTAAATTGAAGCTAGGGTTTCGGGTTCTGGGAGTAGCCGAGCCTGGGACGAGTTCAAGGGGATTTTGGGCGTGAATTACTACCAATTTAGTGGGTAATGAAGCAATTCCAGGTGGGTGTTCTCGCCTCCTAAGTTATTACTATTTTCGAAGTTAATTTTCAGCAGATTGATGTTACATGTCAAGTTAGGGTTTGTTAAACTCGTTAGAAATGTCAAGAAATGAGCTGTTCATGCTTAGCTTCGATTCATTTGGTTGATTTATGCCTGAAATTGTAAATCGATGCGAATTCTGTGCATTTAGCCTTGATTCGAGTCCATGAATGAAAACCATGCGTGAACTGTTAATTTGAAGCTATATTAACGTGTTTAGCTTCGATTCAAGTTGAGGAGTTAATGCATGAAAAAGAATTAAAAACGAAGTTGTATTAACGTGCTTAGCATCGATTCAAGTTAATGAGTTAATGTATGAAAAAGAATTAAAATCGAAGTTGCGTTAACGTGCTTAGCTTCTATTCAAGTTATTTAGCTAAGATGTGAAAAATGATTAAAATCGAAGTTAGTTTGATATGTTTAGCATTGATTCAAGTTATTTAGCTAATATATGAAAAGGGATTAAAAACGAAGTTAGTTTAACGTGTTTAGCTTCCATTTGAATTGAACTAGCTAATGTATTATGTGTGTAAACGAAATAAATTCGAACTCTTTTTAATACATTCATGCTTAGGGAAGTTACTTCGAAATGCAACGCATATGTTTAGAATCGAAATATGTTTGATTTACTGAATAAAGTATTGTCGAATTATGAATAAATGTGGCTATATGCACGCTTGTTGTAACGCTTCGCTGAATGATGCGGTTGCTCAGGTAAGGGCCTAATCTTCCCTCCCTTTTACATAAGCTAATATGATGATATGTTGTGATTAATAAATCGATGAATCGAGTTAGTAGTTGGATGGTTTGAGGAAAGAATTATGAGCGTTCGAGGTCTTGTGGTACGGTGCAAGTGAGGAGGGAGACTGGGTTGTGAATTGACCGCAGTCGTGTGGATTGCGAGGCCATGTGTGGCTCATTGTGTTGAAATAATTACGAAGTGTTTAAACGTGATATGTGTATACCCTTTTCCTTGTATGTTTAAAATGTAACATGTGTGTGGAAGGGTAATGTCTTAGTAAATGACTCTTCATGTGTTTTAAATGAATAATAGCCATATCTAGTAATGAGCTATGGCCTATTTTAGCTATTCAAATAGTGTTTGGGAGGAATCCCTAAAATATTTTTAACAAAAGGGAGATGGGAATTATACGTTGAATGATTTATTGTTTGAAATGGAAAACTACTAACCGTTATGGCCGATACGCTTTAAGTGGCTAAGATAATGTGCTGCGGATAATATGATATGATGTAAATAATGTTAACCTAGGGGATAAGTCCGGATAAACCCTAGAGGCCCTGACGAGGGCAAATGTAATGGTCCGATATGTTATATGTAGCCATCCCGGGAGTAAGAGCTTAAGCGTGAGCGTTAGGTCTCACTATGGGGTCGAGAATAGTTCTCACCCAATCAGCACCTGTAATGATCTTATGCCAGAAGTACTTTCGTACTAAGTTAAGAAAAGCAATTGGCCCTTTGCCATTTTTAAACGATTAAAAAGGAAAGGAAGTTCTTTTTATGGGCCCAAAAGGCTATATGGAATGATGTATGAAAAGCTTATAAGGGTCGTTACACGACCAAACGAAATGAAACTTCCTTTGAAGACTAAGAAAACGTTTTCAACGAAAGAAAGAAAGCTTTCAATGAATGAGTTATGAAATGATCCTCAAGCATGTTTGAATGTGGATTCTTAGCCTATGTATTAAAGGAAAGCTTTCAATGGATGCATTATGAATGATTCTTAAGTATGGTTGAACGTGGATTCTAATCTTATGTGGCATCATTCTTATCCATAGCAAATCTGTCTGATTTAAAGTGTATGAGATGAGAAAGAAAGTTATAGCGCTTTAAAAATTCCATGAATAAAGGCGTCTCTTCCTAAAAGAATGAACGTTGATATGTGAATAGCATGCGAGGGTATCATATAGCTTAATATGATGTTTAAAGGTACTTAAATGCTTGATACGTGTTTATGCGTGTGATATGTATATTATATGAATGAAATACCAAGAAAAGTGTAATTATGAAAGGGGATAACCTTATATACACATCATATGATTGAGGGTTCATGTGTAGTTTAAATGGAGTGTTAGGAAGTTATGTTATGAAAAGAAAAGATCCTTATACTTAGCCTTCGATGCTTACTCGCGTGCCTAACTGCTTGCTAGAAAAGAACTCCGTCGTTGAGGAACCTAGAAATATGATTGAGTGGTCGAAGTGAAGTTTATGTTTAGTGATCCTCCCATAAAGGTTCTATGAATATCTATTATGATAGCAAAGTATGGAAACGTGATATGTGACTAGTAAAGTAAGTATTGCCTGTAACGGTTTTGGTTTTAAGGGGGTTGGGGGACACTCACTGAGCGTATGGTTGCTCATCCCACTACTCTTTCTCCTTTTCCCCAGGTTTTCTTTCTGACAGGAAGGAGTTGAGTCAGATAAGTCCAGAAGGAACCTATTGTTACTTACAAGGCGTCATATGTGCTCATTTGAAGGGATCTTACGTGTTTAATGAAGTCATGTATTGTACTCTTAGTTTATAAAGGTCTGTAAACGATTATTCTAGTTCATGTAATGCATATGGTATAAAGGTCGCTCTGTACGGCCGTCTGAGCCAACCATCAAGTTAGTTAGATGTCTTCTTAGTTTAATTTAGCTATGTTTTGGGATGTAAATCTTAATACTCCGGTTTTGTTAACCGTTGAGTTGTATTTTCCATTTCTTCTTTATTCATGAATCAATCTGGTTGGTGTACTCCGAGCGAGTGGCTCGTTGAGTTATGAACTCCGGCGTGTGGCCGTTGAGCTATGTTTAAAATGTTTTGCGCTTCTGTTGATTTACAGGGACTTATTGTAAGGCTTTTAGCCTGAAAATGATAAGTTTTTAGGGGGAACTCTACCCGTTTCGTCCCAGGAATTAAGTAAGAAGTTAGGAAAGCGTGACGCTTCTGGCCTAGGGGTTGGGGGTGTTACATTGATGGTATCAGAGCAAAGGTCCTGTGACCATAGGCCGCGACCCGAGTCTTGCATTTCATATAGTCGCCTAGGAACGTATTTAGGATGAGGTGCTATATGCCGTGCCTTTGTGTGCAAATGCGCTCCTTGTTGTGAAAGTCGGTGCGTCTAATGGGCTATGCATGGCTTTAGTAAACTTATTAATTGCATAAGTGAGCCTTATATTAGAGTGTGGACTGAATGACTCGCGCATTCGTGAATGAGCTAAGTGTTAGCTTAGCAGCGATTGCTTTATAAATGCGCCTTGATGATTTAAATCAAAGGTTTAAGGTGTACTTGGATTGAACTCGAACGATTGAAATTGTTTGAACTCTAAGCATATTCTTGCCCCTAAGGTACGATTTGCCCCTCGAGCCCATAATCGAGTGAGTAGACGTACTTAATGGTCGGTAGGGATAGAGCTAGAGGCAGTTGGACTATTTCTAGTTTGAAAATCTAGAGATTTTGAAAGTTAAGGTCCTTTCTAGATAGTGAGTTAAGATCCTTGCTTTGCATTGAAAGATTTTTAATTATGTAGTTAGGTTTTAATGCCGCATTTGAAGGCTTGCATTTGCTTTGTATGACGCTTGAGCCTGTGCTACTGTCGTAAGTTTCTATGCGCAACTAAATGTTTTGAATGTATACCTATCGAGATACCTATGGTGATTGATGTGTCAATGACAAGTTATAGGTGATTAAGAATTACCTTTCCTGACTGAAGATTTCTTTAGATAGTGCCCCTTTTGCGTGGATTCTTAGTTGTTAAGGGAATGAAGCGAGAACCTTGTTTATGCGCGTGTCAATGTGATGGTTGTGATATGGTCTTATTTTGTTGCCAAAGTGTTATCCTACATATGTGTTATTGACACTTAGGTGTGGAGTTTTCCTTTCACCCCTACATGTGACTACTGTCGCCCTCGAGTCAGCTAGGCATCATGCTCATGGTAATATGGAATGCCATTTTTATTATAGGCTTGAAAGTTCCCCAACCATATTAACCATGTCACACCTAGAGTGGAGATATAAGGAATGACCTGACGGACTTTGGAACTGTTATACCACATGCATCACCCTGTTACCTTATGAGGCAACAATTTGTACCTTTCGGCATTCTCTTAAGCATCAACACCAAGGGCAGGGGCCAGAGTACATCAAGATAGAAAGTAGAGCCACCCCCATGTGTGCTAAAAGTTTCTTGAACCTCTGCAATGACCCTATGAAACAAATAGGTCGCAAAATCTCAATGCATGTCCGTAAAACCAGTAACGCCATTGTTCTTACCCTTGTTATTTGACTAATGGCTAGTCTGTAGTTACTTTGGACAAGCCCAAGGCATACCTTTGACCCTAGAATGCTAATGAGGATTGCTATCGTCTATACTCGTCTAGGTGACTTTTGTACAACATTATTTGTGAACCATTGTGTTTTAAAGCATGCCATGTTTTCATAAACGTTTGGAAGCCTATATCGTTATATGAAATGATGTGTATGGTTATTCGTATGTTTCATAAGTCAGAGGTATAGTAAATAAACCACTTAGTACGTGAATAATTTAATTCTGGTTGAGTGCGCCACCGAGTTGGCCAAATAATTCAAACTACGTGAGTGTTTGCTTCGTATAACTGTGCTATCTAATTATAGCATAGCAACTAGCCCTTTTGCATTATAATTAAGTGGCTAACTGTGAACATACCTCATGATATGACTACACAACTGTGGCCTCTGCATTCGAATGCTTACCCTTGTATGTATCATTGCATGATGTGCTAAGATATTCGTAATGGCAGCGGAGTTACTCATTGTCTATATGCCTAAGTTCTATGTTTCATATGTTTGATTGAGTGGCTAAAAACTCATTATGCCTAGCAAAAAGATCTTGTAACCATAGGGGTTTCATTCGCATTTATTGGCCTTGTACCTTCTTTGCCTAGACGATATGACATGCCAGCGTATTTGCGACCATACTTGAATGCGTGACTTAAAGGGATATGAAGGGATGTGTGTAAAATAATCCCTGGCAGGGTATAACTGAGTGTCCTGGCATGGTATGACTGAGTTAGCCGCATCATGCCTTGCATGCTGAATTTTTATGGGTATATGGCAGGTTTCATAGAGAACCTTGAATAGTGCTTTGCTAGCCATCATATGTGCTGCCAATGCTGTCTTACTATACTTTGATTAGCGTGTTTGGCCTTTCCTTCAACCTAGTTCTCTTATAGCTAGACACGACACCATTTGGCATAGTACTACTACCGTTTCTCGGGTTACATTTACGTACATACATACTTGCTCGTAAGAACCTATAAGAAGCGGCATTGCGTTGGTTAAACTCAAAGTCTGTTTCCCTTATGAGATTGCAAATCCCCAAATGGCAATGCCCTAGGAAGCCACCTTACCCTGGCAATTAAACCCTTGTGCAACGATAGTTGAGTTATGTAAGAGCAACACTAGGTATGAGGATCCTGCGCTAAACCCGCCACAACCAAGAAGCCATGTATCAACCTCCCTTGAACAATTAATGCATGGATACGTACAGGTTTATTACTGAGTATTGACCCACATCCCTGTCATTTAACTTTCCAAGTTGTTTCTTTGCATGATTAATGGGTTGTATATTTATCCTCTCGTAAGTTGTGCACCATGTGGGTGAGACGGATTGATTCATACTGCATGTGATTCTTGGGCAAAAACGTTGAGTTATTGATTTCATGCTATGTCATTATGCTAAGGTAAACCTACGTGATACTATGAATTGTTCTTATCACTCTAGAGTATCATAGGGGTCTCAGGGTTAATTGTTATGACCCTTGTTTGTTGCGGCCTGAAGTCATACCCTTGGACGCCAACCCATAGCGATACATGCGCATAGAACTCCTTGTCATGATACGAGTAATGTGTAGGTGATTCAAAGTCTTCATCTCTTTTTAAAATAAGTTTAATATGGTTTTTCACGCCAACTCATTTGCCTCACTTCAATGCGATTTGCCCTCAGCGCCTAAATAGAGCGAGTAGACGCTTGAAGAGCTTGGCGAGGAGGAGACTGGATACCATAAGACAATTTTCTTTTGATTTAAAACGAAGTAGTGATTGCAAAATGGAACCTTTTGAAAACCCACCGTGTAGGTCTTACCTGCGTGCATTCATTTTAGGAAAAACCGAACTTAGATTTGGAATTTCGGGGACGAAATTCTTTTAAGGGGGGAAGAATGTAAGACCCACCTTCGTTATTTTTACATTAAGTTGCCTGTCTTGTGTTTACGTTATAAAATCGTATTTTTAGTAACTGTACGAGTTTTTAACGATTAAATTCATTAAAAAGAACGATTATTTGACTAACGTTATTATTGACGCTACTTATTTATAAAATTTGAATCAACGCTAAACCAAGTTTTTAAAATCGTTTTTCGTTTTACTTGGCCGATTCCCAAAGTTTAAACCGAAATGTTCATTGTGGGTCGTTTCAATTCGAGTTTAGCCTAACTATTAGCGAGTACGGGACCGGAATTTAGTTGAATGTTGTTAATTGAGCCAAAAAAAAAAAAGAAAATTACCTTAAGTGGAGGGGGGGACCTGAGCTCGGGCAGCAGAATACCCCCTAACCCCCTCACACTCTCTCCCTCTCTCTAACGCGTCTCTCTCTCTCTCTCTCTCACCGGCGACCAGCCACCTGGCGTTGCCGCCAGCCAGCACGCGTTACCGGCGAGAGAAAGGGACGAACGGTCCCTCACACCACGCGTCTCAGCTACCCATTCCACCACCAAATTTCATCCACTTCGCACAGCCTCACACCCACGCGTCCACGCGCCCAAAACCGGCCGTCCGCCGGCCGGAAACCGACGACCCACCTCCATCCCAGCCTCCTCTATAAATTGGGTGCTAATTTCTCGCCAAAATCAACCAAAAACACCACTAAATTGAAGCTAGGGTTTCGGGTTCTGGGAGTAGCCGAGCCTGGGACGAGTTCAAGGGGATTTTGGGCGTGAATTGTTACCAATTTAGTGGGTAATGAAGCAATTCCAGGTGGGTGTCTCGCCTCCTAAGTTATTACTATTTTAGAAGTTAATTTTCAGCAGATTGATGTTGCATGTCAAGTTAGGGTTTGTTAAACTCGTTAGAAATGTCAAGAAATGAGCTGTTCATGCTTAGGTTCGATTCATTTGGTTGATTTATGCCTGAAATTGTAAATCGACGCGAATTATGTGCATTTAGCCTTGATTCGAGTCCATGAATGAAAACCATGCGTGAACTGTTAATTTGAAGTTATATTAATGTGTTTAGCTTCGATTCAAGTTAAGGAGTTAATGCATGAAAAAGAATTAAAAATGAAGTTGTATTAACGTGCTTAGCATCGATTCAAGTTAATGAGTTAATGTATGAAAAAGAATTAAAATCGAAGTTGCGTTAACGTGCTTAGCTTCTATTCAAGTTATTTAGCTAAGATGTGAAAAATGATTAAAATCGAAGTTAGTTCGATATGTTTAGCATCGATTCAAGTTATTTAGCTAATATATGAAAGGGGATCAAAAACGAAGTTAGTTTAACGTGTTTAGCTTCCATTCGAATTGAACTAGCTAATGTATTATGTGCGCAAACGAAATAAATTCGAACTCTTTTTAATACATTCATGCTTAGGGAAGTTACTTCGAAATGCAACGTATATGTTTAGAATCGAAATATGTTTGATTTACTGAATAAAGTATTATCGAATTATGAATAAATGTGGCTATATGCACGCTTGTTGTAACGCTTCGCTGAATGATGCTGGTTGCTCAGGTAAGGGCCTAATCTTCCCTCCCTTTTACATAAGCTAATATGATAATATGTTGTGATTAATAAATCGATGAATCGAGTTGGTAGTTGGATGGTTTGAGGAAAGAATTATGAGCGTTCGAGGTCTTGTGGTACGGTGCAAGTGAGGAGGGAGACTGGGTTGTGAATTGACCGCAATCGTGTGGATTGCGAGGCCATGTGTGGCTCATTGTGTTGAAATGATTACGAAGTGTTTAAATGTGATATGTGTATACCCTTTTCCTTGTATGTTTAAAATGTAACATGTGTGTGGAAGGGTAATGTTTTAGCAAATGACTCTTCATGTGTTTTAAATGAATAATAGTCATGTCTAGTAACGAGCTATGGCCTATTTTAGCTATTCAAATAGTGTTTGGGAGGAATCCCCAAAACGTTTTTAACAAAAGGGAGATGGGAATTATACGTTGAATGATTTTATTGTTTGAAACGGAAAACTACTAGCCGTTATGGCCGATACGCTTTAAGTGGCTAAGATAATGTGCTGCGGACAATATGATATGATGTAAATAATGTTAACCTAGGGGATAAGTCTGGATAAACCCTAGAGGCCCTGACGAGGGCTAATGTAATGGTCCGATATGTTATATGTAGCCATCCCGGGAGTAAGAGCTTACACGTGAGCATTAGGTCTCACTATGGGGTCGAGAATAGTTCTCACCCAATCAGCACCCTGTAATGATCTTATGCCAGAAGTACTTTCGTACTAAGTTAAGAAAAGCAATTAGCCCTTTGCCATTTTTAAACTATTAAAAAGGAAAGGAAGTTCTTTTTATGGGCCCAAAAGGCTATATGGAATGATGTATAAAAAGCTTATGAGGGTCGTTACACGACCAAATGAAATGAAACTTCCTTTGAAGACTAAGAAAACGTTTTCAACGAAAGAAAGAAAGCTTTCAATGAATGAGTTATGAAATGATCCTCAAGCATGTTTGAATGTGGATTCTTAGCCTATGTATTAAAGGAAAGCTTTCAATGGATGCATTATGAATGATTCTTAAGTATGGTTGAACGTGGATTCTAATCTTATGTGGCATCATTCTTATCCATAGCAAATCTGTCTGATTTAAAGTGTATGAGATGAGAAAGAAAGTTATAGCACGTTAAAAATTCCATGAATGAAGGCGTCTCTTCCTAAAAGAATGAACGTTGATATGTGACTAGCATGCGAGGGTGTCATATAGCTTAATATGATATTTAAAGGTACTTAAATGCTTGATATGTGTTTATGTGTGTGATATGTATATTATATGAATGAAATGCCAAGAAAAGTGAATTTATGAAAAGGGATAACCTTATATGCACATCATATGATTGAGGGCTCATGTGTAGTTCAAATGGAGTGTTAGGAAGTTATGTTATGAAAAGAAAAGATCCTTATACTTAGCCTTCGATGCTTACTCGCGTGCCTAACTGCTTGCTAGAAAAGAACTCCATCGTTGAGGAACCTAGAAATATGATTGAGTGGTCGAAGTGAAGTTTATGTTTAGTGATCCTCCCATAGAGGTTCTATGAATATCTATCATGATAGTAAAGTATGGAAACGTGATATGTGACTAGTAAAGTAAGTACTGCCTGCAACGGTTTTGGGTTTAAGGGGGTTGGGGGACACTCACTGAGCGTATGGTTGCTCATCCCACTACTCTTTCCCCTTTTCCCCAGGTTTTCTTTCTGACAGGAAGAAGTTGAGTCAGATAAGTCCAGAAGGAACCTATTGTTGCTTACAAGGCGTCGTATGTGCTCATTTGAAGGGATCTTACGTGTTTAATGAAGTCATGTAATGTACTCTTAATTTATAAAGGTCTGTAAACGATTATTCTAGTTCATGTAATGCATATGGTATAAAGGTCGCTCTGTACGGCCGTCTGAGCCAACCATCAAGTTAGTTAGATGTCTTCTTGGTTTAATTTAGCTATGTTTTGGGATGTAAATCTTAATACTCCGGTTTTATTAACCGTTGAGTTGTATCTTCCATTTCTTCTTTATTTATAAATCAATCTGGTTGGTATACTCCGAGCGAGTGGCTCGTTGAGTTATGAACTCCGGCGTGTGGCCGTTGAGTTATGTTTAAAATGTTTTGCGCTTCTGTTGATTTACGGGGACTTATTGTAAGGCTTTTAGCCTGAAAATGGTAAGTTTTTAGGGGGAACTCTGCCCGTTTCGTCCCAGGAATTAAGTAGAAGTTAGGAAAGCGTGACGCTTCTGGCCTAGGGGCTGGGGGTGTTACATTAACTCCAATAGTTACTAACTTGCTGATTGACGGCAGAGGCAAGTGGTTACCACATTGTGCTAACAGGTCGCTTGTGCCGAGGTTGGGCATGGTGTTTGATGATGTTGAAGGCTGGCTTGAAATCTAGAAGAGATATGCTATCCATGTTCGCTTTAGTATCTATAGTTGCCCTACCGAGAAGATTAAGTCAGGGAAGTGTTGGAAGTGTTATGTGTGCTCTAACGAAGGATTTGGTAAACCTAAGAAGACTTCAGAAATTGCTATGATTACAGTGGAAGCCATATCCCAAGCAACATACGAACCTAATGGGAGAAAATTGAAGTGAAAGTGAGCGAACACAAGAGAACGGTGCCAAGCTCGTATTCTTTTAGGGTCGATCGAAGATGAGAAGTTCGAGACAATCAAATTTCACAAGGGGCTTGTTCACCCTTTGTGCATATCCAATAAGGGGCAGTTCCTCACTTCAAACAGAAATGTCAGCTCCGTGCATAAAGACGTGGTATGCAAGTACGCTCGAGCTAATACAGGACTGTCAGAGGTTTATCACCTCTTGGTAGAGCAAGTTGGTGGGTACGAAAATATTGGCTTCACGTAAAAGGACTTACAGAATTACCATAGAGATCTAAAAGCTCTTATCAAAGCCATGGATGCGCATATGTTTATAAAGGTTTTGAAGAATAAAAAAGAAGTCGATCCCGATTTCTTCTCTGACTATCAAGTTGATGAAGACAACTGCTTGAAGAAGGTGTTTTGGTATGACTCCATGAGCAGAAGAAGTTGTGCCATATTTGGTGACATCCTGTCGTTCGACACTACCCATAGGACCAATAGGTACTCAATGGTGTTTACGCCCTTCACTGGACTAGATCACCATGGGCAGTTAATTTGCATCGGTATTGATTTGTTGAGGGCTGAGAAGGTGGAGTCATTCTAGTGGCTGTTTAACAACTTCCTGATTGTCATGGGAAGCAACAGGCCGAAAACCACAATCAGCGACCAAGATCCAGTGATCAGAAGAGTAATAGCCAATATTTTTTAGACATCAATCTATTGATTCTACACGTGGCACACCATGAGAAAGGTGCCTAAGAAAGTTGGATGTATGTTAAACAATTGTGACGATTTCATTGAGTGGATCAAGGGATACCTATGGGCATCAGAGTCCTTTAATGAATTTGGGTAGTCTTGGTGGGAGATCCTAGAGGAGTTTCAGCTAACTGACAATAAGTGACTATATCAAATATATGATTTCATGACCTTTGGGTGCATGTTTACTTTAAGGAGACTTCTTTGGTGGTATTTTAAGGATGACTTCGGTTTCCAAGAATCAAAATTCTATGTTTGTCTCCCTATCATGTCCTAACCTCAGTCTAGTGGAATTCTTGCTGAGATTTATGCATGACATGGAGTTAGAGTGCCATCGTGAGCAGAAAGATGAAAATTCTTTTTTGACATCATTTCCAGAACTAAAGATGTCCTATGAGATTGAGACACATACAAGGAACATCTACACTCACACGAACTTCTATGTGATCCGGAGACAGCTATACATTTGTCAGATGTACTGCCTTGTGTAAGGTATCACCAAAATAAAGGGTGATTATACCTATGAGATCAAGCACAATTACAAAAGTAAAGCCAGGATCCGCTATGTAATCCATAATGGGGAAACTTCCAAGTGCCAGTGCTCATGCTACTTCTTTGACTCAGATGAATTCCATATGCTCATATGCTACTCGTTTTCACATCTAACTTACTAATAGAAACTCCACCATCTTATATCATTAATAGGTGGACAAAGACAACAGCAAAATCACCAATAAATAAGTACGACAGTGTTTGGGCAGATGCTTGTGGAGAAATAGCCATGTAAAACAAGCTAATAGTTGACGCATGGTCTCAGTTTTATGATTGTATGGATCTAGCTGGGCGCAGCCCTGAAAAGATGCAGTTGTTGTTAAGCTCTATGATTTGGGCCGAGCATCAACTTTAGGACATGGGTGGTGAGTCAGCAAGTAATGCAACAACGGATCTACAGACATACTTTTGGATATGCGATGCTAGACCAAATTGAGATACATCTGCCCCTGATGTCCGTAACTAAACGGAGAGCAAAGAGGATGAAGATGGGAGTTGAGAGGGCCGTTAACTAGCAATCATACATGCGGATTTGTCACTGCTTCAATTAGATTGCTTCCCCTAACTGTAGAAACTGTCCAGAAAAGAGACGCTAATGAACTATCTCTCTGAGGGTAAGTATGGCTTGGGTGTTTTTTTTAATAAAAACAAGAAAAGGGGACAAAAAAGGAAAAGGAGTCAGTTTTGCTAGATTGACACGTATTAGTTAGTGATCAATAGTAATGCTTTTACTAATCATTGGTGTTCGTTTTGATGATCAACTGATGAAATGGTGAAAATGTGTTTGGAAAGTCACAAGATAGATGCTCACTTAGAAACTAATTTGTTGATCAATTGTATACGTTTTGGTGGTCATCAAAACTGTGTTTGGTGATCACAGGATTTTTTTATGGTGATGACCATCGATATGTTACTATTATATGAAAATGTTGTCAGGAATAGTTTCATTCTTTTTGTTTACTTGTGTTTGTGGTTTATGATTGTTTTGTGAATCATATCAACTGGTTTTCAACAGTTCTAGTTTTGTTGATCATTGCAACTCTGTTTCATGATCACTAGAGTCATGTTTGGTGATCACTATATCTATTTATGGTGTTCAACATAAATATGTTGCTTTTTTGCCAACCATATTTTAAGTGATATCTTGAAAGGCGCTTTTATTCTTTTGTGTTTGTGTTTCATTTTGATCAAACATCGTAGTATATGTCTTTATAGAAGATATCACTTTGTGATCAATACTTGGCTGAGTTTTTAACCACCAAAAAGCATCTTTTTGCTAGTAATAATGAGGTATAATTGAGGGTAATTAGCTAAGCAAACGGGTAGTAACTTGTTAGGCCCAAAATTGGGCATAAATGAATTTGGGGCCGAAAGAAATTACACTTTAGGTGATTGAGTTTTCCATGGCTCAAAATTAAATTTTCGGATCGTTATGAAAAATAATTTAATCTCTTAAATCATATTTATTTAGAGCCAACTATCGATTCGCTCGAAATTTTACACTAATGAAAATTCGAATTGCAAGGTGGGGCCCAAAAACCAACCGGGATGATTAAATGAGATAAATAAATGTGAAAAATTGATAACACGGTTTAATTAATTAAATGAACGTGATTTAGGGTCGGGCTATTACAGCCTTCCCCCCTTAAAGCGTTTCCTCTTCAAAACTTATGAGCTTTGACAAAACATGCAAGTTTATCTTAAATAGGCGCGGGTACTTGGCTTGCATCTCATCCTCGGCCTCCCAAGTGGCTTCTTGGTAGGTATGGTTTGTCCATAGCGCCTTGACTAGCGGTATCTACTTGTTGCGCAACTGCTCAGTCCTGCAATCTGGTATTTGGATTGATCGCTCTTCATACACTAGATCATCAGTAACTTTCATGACTTCAGATACTATAGCATGGTCAGGATTTGGAATGTACTGCTTGAGTTATGAGGTAAGAAACACGTTATGCACGTCTTTGACTTATATAAGCAGACCTAGTCCACAAGCTATGGGGTGAAAGGTGTACACGTATTGCATAACTGCTTAATCCCATGTTTCAGTAGTAGATTCGGATACTTCTCACACATTAGCTTCAATGAACTCAATTATCTCTGATATCCAGTCTCTTGAAACCCTTGTCTAGAGAAGCCCTTGGGAATACACTATATCTCATCTGAACTTTAATTGTCTCCTTCTTTGGTCAATATGACCATGTGACTCTTGTGTAGTCCTTATGTCACTTTAGCATGTACTTGAATTATCTCATTATTCTCGATGTTTCTTCTAGCTTACTCTAACACCGCTAGACATTGTTTAAGATTATGCCCTAATCAAAAAGTTATCATCTGATAATTTTAATGCATCACATGATCTCCCCTCATCAGACTACTCAAGGATATGCTCTCAGTTGATAATGGGTAATAAAATGACCATGATTAAGGATGAGAGTGATGGGATTGTTAGCCAAGCGAATCTTTGTATACAAAAGAAATGAATGATGAGACTAGAAAAGGCTAATAAAGGAGATATTATCATGGGGTGGTTAGAAATAAGATAACCATGAGTGCATACAGAATTTTGAACTATAATACCATAAGAATCATGGTTTATAAATATTGATCATAAAGGATCCACTACATAGTTATTCAAGAAGATAGATAGCCCAGTTACCTTCGAGTTTAGCTGATCATTTAAAAACAAAATGGCCAGCAACGGAGTTCCAACAAGGTGACTTTCTAGATACCATTGATAGGATAAATGCAATCAAGGGAGTGGCCAAACAAAATACAATAAATAGAGAAATAGATTGGATAAACAAGGTACACTTGATAAAGAAATAGCTTGAATAAGCAAGGTCTAATGAATAGATAAATGTATTACATAGGCTGCAGTGGAAACATGCCTTTGCCCATACGGAGCCAAGTCAAGTACGGCAATAAGGTTAAATAAGGATTACTGAAGTTTACTTATGAGGATATACGATATAGGTGTGAGAATTGCAAGTGCAATAAATAGATCAATAGATTAAACCGGTAAAGTGCAATGGATAGATCAATAGAGTAGACGAGCAAAGTACCAATGGATAAGTAAATAGATTGAACAAGGGACATTAGAAACTTGCTTTTGCTCACATGAAACCAATTCAAGTCCAGCAATAAGATTGAATAAAAAAATATGGAGTTTACTTATGAGCATGTAAGATATATGCGTGAGAGTTGAAGTTAAAAATAAGGAGAGCAAGGGGATTATGACAATCGCAATCACCCACACCAATAAAAGTTAAATTACATTATAAGTTCAAAATAAGTTATATGAGCTTATCATCATAAATAAATAAGATGTAAGGTAGAGGTGTGAATCGGCTCTCGATGGAATGAACTACAAGTCATGACCATGAAACAGAGATGGTAAAGGTCGACAGCACTGGAATGTTGATAACCATATAAGGTCGAACAAAAATATATTACACATTTAACAATGAGTTTGCAAAGGCGTGGAAGATCATGCTAATAGGAAATATTGGGTTGAAATGTAAGGGAGATTAAACAATATTGGATAGCATCAAGTTTTGAAGATAAGACAAGCAAACAATTACAAGAATTACTATAAAAGGGCATTCTTACAAAAGATAAACTGTGGTTGCATGGTTTAGGTGTGATATCCGAACCTTACATCATTCCTGAAAAAGACTTCCGTTGTTGGCAGTTAATCCCATAAATCATTTATTCAAGGTATAGGAAACTTGTTTTTAATAGTGATCTTGTTCAACTCTCTATACGCTATACACAACCATATGGTTCTGCCTTCATTCTTCACACATATAAAACTAGGGTTTCCCACGGTGACACACTTAGTTAAATAACTCCCTTCAGTAACAACTCATCTTACTAAATCTTTGGTTTTTTGAACTCTACTGAGGGTCATATGATAGGGGCTCTGAAAATGGATTGAGCGCCTTGAAGTAGGTTGATCTGAAAATCAATGTTTCTTAGGGGAAAATAGTCCTCAAAGTCCTTAGATAAAACATTTTTAAATTCACAAACTGTAATTAAGGATATGTATATACCGAGTGTGGTTGCATATCACTAATATTCAATACATTACTGACATGATAACACACTTGCATAGTGTAATTAGGGCGAAAATAGTGTTTTTCTTCCCTGGGTCCATAGAAACACACGTCTAGTCTTTCCTCATTCCTCAAACTAACCTTAAGATCTTTATAAGTCATCTTCTATAAGTACATAGTTAGTTCATCCCTATAATGATAACAAGGTCTGTCAATCAAACTGGATTGAATAAGCAATGAATATGGTTCCGACAATGCTAATACAGGCACATTTATAAAAGATAACACATTCAACTGTCTACTGGTCTCAGTAAATTTAAAAGATGGGGGGACAATCTGAAGTAGAAAGAGATGTAACCACACCATGACCTCTTGCAAAGATATTTCTTTATTAGTTATAAAGGACTTGCATGTAAGCTGAATGAATGAAAGGATGAAGATTCGTAATGAAAGAGGTAAGGCATATAAATGAGCTGCATATACAAGACATGCAGTTTATTCATAATGGTCATGATAGTAAAGTAAATGAAAGATGTTATGAAGTTGAGATAGAGTATTAAGTACTGAAGGTGAAGAAATCTAACAAATTAACAAAGAGGCATTTGAAAAGTCATACAGTACCCGTTGGTAAGTAAAATGATGAATATGAGGGTCAACACCACCAGAAGGGAAAATTTTATTCATTTGGTGTTTGAAAGGTCAATACGTCAAGATGAAGGAGTCAGTCTTATGACTGAACATGATGGCATCAGCATCCATCAATAACACATTCTACAGTAAATGGAAGTCTTGGGTAGGCATATAAATTCCGAAACTGCTGGCAGATGGAAATAGCACAAATCATTGTTTATCATTAATAAGATAGGCTGCACTAGTGAAGAAAGGATTTCCAAATAAATTGACTAATGACATGCAATCACGGCCATAGAGTAGTAAGCCAACATGATGTTACGGTGCTGTAGAAACATGAATACTATGGATCCATTTAATTGCTGAAAAGGCGCTCAATGACTGGGTCTGAAGCAGCCAAAGGCCTTGCGAACGATAAATGAATAGTGCCCAAACAGAAGTAAGGAGTTAAAGTAAGTGATAGTAAAAATATGAACATAGTGGTAACTGAAGTGTAAGTAGAATGGGTCAAATATGCTTAGGAAGAACTGCAAATCACACAGGAATGCACACTAGGGGTCATTATAGGTTCCATTATGGAAATAGAGAATTAAACGATTATGATTGTCAGGGTTTGTATCGCCTAGAAGAAAAGTTGCTCAGCTGTTGAACTAAACTGGAACCTCATGTATCCCACTCATTTTGTAACCTTATTACCATGTTATGAGTTGAGCTAAACTGATGCCCTTTTGAGTAAAGTAATCTAGTCTCATGTATCCACTTGATATTGCTTCAAATGGTCTCTATATCGCTGACTCTTATTAAGAATGCACTAGCAGAAGCTGGTCGATAGATATAGCTAACTATAAGAGATTCAGGTAATAAAAGATATGGCCTGTGATACTTCTCTGATCCTCTTCATCACCGATTACTGGATCACTAAATAACTCGTAACCCAATTACACCCCATCTCCGAAAATTCCTTGAACGTACGATGTGCATACGAGCGGAGTCTACTAATTATGTGTACATGCATATCACTTGATACTGGTGAAATAAATCTACCTGATACTAGTAAAATAAATATCCTCAGTACTAATGAAATGAATGCGCTTGGTACTCGTAAAATGAATATGATATCATTTCTTTGGGTCCTTTTCCTTTAAACCTGCATATCTAACATTAATTGCACCTGAACAATTAAAGGTAACTAGGGTAGAAATAAGTCAATAATAGGAAGTAATGGGAGCATTGCTGATGCAAGGTCTTAGTGTCAACACCAGATAATTCCGATACATGGCAGCTTAATCTTACTCGTACCACCCATATAACGGTAAGTAGCACACCATAAGCGCCAAACTGTTATCACCAGACATAAGCACTCATTGTAATGTTTATTTCATACTGATTCACTTCAAAAATATTACCCCAGAAGGCATTCCCTCCTCTATCGGTTTGCATCTAATTTGACACTGTATTAATCCCTTAAGAAGTTGCAAATGGCATCTCCATATCAGGTTTCAACTATCACTGTACCCAAAATCACATATATTAACACACCTCAATAAAACTCTCAAATTTTGGGGCAAAACGGACAGAGTTCTGCCCAAAAACTAACTAAAAGCCGGCTTAAAGCCTTACAATAGATACCTAAAATGGATAGAAATACTTCAATAGCTCAACGCCCACACGCCGGAGTTCATAACACAACAAGTCACACACCCGGACTACACGATTGCAAAAATTTAAACAAATGAGAGAAATGAAACATATAATACAACTCCCACATAAATGAGAGTATGCCTCACTAACAAGTCATCCAAATGGCTCCACACTCCACGTCGCTAATGCTCGAATCTCAGGATATTTCCAAATGATTGAATCACCCAAATGAAAATGGTTCCTTCTTATATGCCCATACATATGAACTTATAGTTAATAGCTTATTTAAGTGGTCTAACATAACTCATACACACCATAATAGCTAACTCATAAACACTTGATAGCTCACAGTGGCCCTTAAAACCTGGCTATGATACCAAATCTGTAACGTCCCCTACTCAAACATGTTCCACTGTTTGCATTTTCTTTAATAAATCTCTGAATTAGGACTAATGAACTTAATGATAGGGGCGTTACCGCCATCCAAAAGGGCAAGGCTTGAAGTGTGTATACTAGATTATGAACTAGAAATAACATAGTTAGACATAACATCAACCATACACATTCATGCATTATCAAACCATATACAATCCACTGCTACCCACGTATGGTTTATATGTGGCAGTATAGCAATTCACCATATAACATAGACCTTCATCCACTGAAGATTTCAAAGTATAGCTCTAAAATAGACATGTACTAAATCATTGTTGATCCCCCCAGATTCCCTTGCTCAACTTATTCTCATCATCCAGTTTGCTAGCGTGAGGGCGATTTAATGAGCATTTGACTAAAATAAAACATGAAAACATTTCGAACTGTGAGCCGAAGCTAAGTACATGCATTCCTATATTGTTAGAAAGTCTCTACATAAAATGATTGAGTGCCCACTTGCGATTCATTTTAAGTTAAAACAGTAAATGAGATTAATGTAAAACTGCATTGCTAGTTATTATCTGATAGAGAATCCCTTGATACTGTTACGATATATGGACAGGTGCACCCCTGCCAAGCTGATCGAGGACCTGGCCTGAAGCTACACGGGTAACTGGAGGGCGAATGCGCTATAGATGATAACTGGCAGGGTCACTAATTAAATGATAAATCACTATATAAACCGATTCATTGATGTACTGACCAAAACATGTTAACTTTGATAAATAACCTCTGATTTCTAAAGATACAGGCAATGAACATACCTGATGTCTTTAAAATATAACCTCACTTGATAATTCTTATGCACAATGGAAAATGATAGACTAAGCCCCAATTCTATTTAAGAAATATAAGTATAGGTATATGTAATTAGTAAACAAGGCTGACTTTTATAGTTGTAACTATAACAGAAATTCCTTAAAAGGCATCCATAACTCACATAATTCCAAAGAAGATAAGTTACACCAAAATGATTTGAAAGCTAAATAAATTAGGGTAATTTAAGTCAAACTGAAATATTATGGAGTAAAATTGATCAAAGTAGAATAATTGGAATTATAAAAGAAAGACATTGATGGTTTTAAATTCCCCATGGATTTTTGATATTTCTAAGATGGATAATAAAGGTTCGAGAGGCAATTGGAGTGGTGGTAGGTTTAGAATAATTTTAAACACACTAGTTTGGACCAACAAATACTAATCTTGAGTTATCAATCTCCCCAATTCTCCAATTTTGTTGCACATGTCATACCACTTAGTTTGCAAACCAAATAAACTTCTAAGTATGATCAAAGTTGTTCCTGATTCAAGGTCTATCTTAGAAATTCATAACTTTCACCCCCGACCTCCAATTGAGCTATAAGACCCCAATATGAAAAGATTAAAAAGTCCCTCAATATTTTCATTTACAGCCCATAACACAATCACCACCACACAAATCCCAAAATTGAGCTAAAACACCACCATGTGCAGTTTTGATCTGGTCTGCGCAGTCGGAGTAAAACGGCCATACGTCTTGCACAGAACTCGGATTAGGGTGATTGGAAAGCCATTTGAAAGATAACTCATTGATCTAGCTCCCCACCAAAATTCATAGTTTTTCAACAAGCCACCAATTACCAATTTTTCCCGGAATAGACCCCAGTTTTTGGGCTTTTTCACAACGTGCTACCTACTTTATTATCCCCCTTTTTCACATAATTACCCTCTAAAATCACTTGTTGAAATTACCAAAATATGGGGTGACCCTCAACATGACTTTAGAGAGCCATATTCCATAATTTTTATTTCACAATCATCCAAGATTCATTTTCAAATCTAAAACACACATATGACATGCTTATTGACAAACATCATTTAAACAATGCATAATTCTCATAACCCTAGCTTACGTGTCACTTGAATTTGCAATTAAACTTCTCTAAAATCAATACCAATACCATGATATTCATTACCAATACCAAAGATTGCAAAATCACAAATAAAATAGAAGAAGTGAGAGGGGTGGCTGGTGGTGGTGCTGGTGGTGCGATGGTGGCCTCCTGGTGGTCGAACAGTGGCAGTAAGTGGCTGAAAATTAGCAAATACAGTAACAAAAAAGAGGGGGCTGTGTAGGGTGGCGGGGAGGGAGAGAGAGTAAGTCCGGATATTTTGTGAGTTTTACTTGCTGGAGAATGACTTAGCTAATACTTGCCTGAGTTTTTAACCACCAAAAAGCATCTTTTTGCTAATGATAATTAGGTATAATTGAGGGTAATTAGCTAAGCAAATGGGTAGTAACTTGTTGGGCCCACAATTTGGCTTAAATGAATTGGGGCTCGAAAGAAAATACACTTTAAACGATTGAATTTTTCGTGGCTCGAAATTAAATTTTTGGATCGTTATGAAAAATAATTTAATCTCTTAAAACATATTTATTTAGGGCCTACCATCGATTCATTCGAAATTTTACAATAATGAAAACCCGAATTGTAGGGTGGGCCCGAAAATAAATTCTCCCAACCAAGATGATTACATGAGATAAGTAAATATAAAAAATTAATAACATGGCTTAATAAAATAAATAAGCATGATTCAGTGTCGGGCTATTGCATTGCTTGTCCCATCTATCTATTACACTTATCTTGTTTGCTTGTGGCTATAAAGTCTCCTCGTTGAAGCCCAGTCGCTTGTTGTCTTGTTTTCAATTCATCAATTAAACCCGAGTATAATCGGGCCATCTTTCTCCTCGGTTGATTTTTTATTGGACCCTTTTTGATCCATATTTATAAATTACAATTCTTGTGGCATTATATTTTAGAATTCATGATACACCTATAGTTATCTTTATTCTAACCACCCCATGTTAATCCCCCATTTTTATCAATCTTTTCTAATCTCATTGCTTGTTTCTTTTAGACTTAATGACTCGCTTGACTGCCAATTCCCTCATTTTCATTCCTGACGATATTCATTTTATTGTCCAATGCGGAATTGGAGCAGACCTTTGATAAGTCGGATATGGGGAGAACAAATGATACCTTGAGAACATTAAATGAGGGCATCTTCATAAGAGTATAATTTTAAGCAATGTCGGGTCTTATTGGAGTGAGCCAGAAGAAGCATTGTGCATTACAATAGAGTTAATCCAAGCAAGTATTACGAAATAAATTCAAGGACATGTTAAGGTGAGAAAAGGCCAGCAAAAGAGTTATGTCAACAAAAGTAGTAGGCGATCACAGTTTCAGATGAGGCAAAAAGTACTTTGGGCTAATTATACCTCCTCAAAAGCCACTTGGGGAAACCCAGAAAGAGATGAAAGCCAAATATGCACATTTATTTGTAATATTAGGGCATATTTTCACAAAACTCATAAGTCTCGAGGGCGAAACTCTTTAAGGGGGGAAGGCTGTAAAATCCCGACCCTAACCTATATTTATTTAAATCATCTTCATCTTCATGGTTATCTATTTCACTAAATCATGTTTATTAATTCAAATACGCCTAATTTATTTATTTAGCAAATTACAATTTTGGGTTCTACTTTGCATTTCGGGTTTCTATTATTGTAAAATTTCAGGTGAATTGATAGTAGGTCTTGATAATTATAATTTAAGAATTCATTATTATTATTATTATTACTATTATTATTATCATTATTATTATTATTATTATTACTATTGTTTTTATAACTTTGCAAAAAAATATAATTTCGAGCTACGAAAGTTTAATCGCATACGGTTTACTTCCCTTCCCAGACCCCAAACTATACAAGTCAATCATAATCCAACAAGATTGCTTGAGTAAGCTAACTAATTACCATGATTAAAATCTAACCATGGCTAACAAAAAGCCAAATGTCGAGGATAAAATTTCAGCCAAGTATGTAGACAAGTCAAAAAACAACAAAACCCAAAACTCAAACATCATCTCTCTCCTCTCTCTCTCAACCCCACAACGCCCTCCATAGTAGTTGCAGCAACCAACTCCACACTAGAGCAGCCGCCAGGCACCACCATCACCACCACCAGCCATCCCCGACACCTCACACCCCATACATCTCTTGTTTTCAAGCATCAAAGTGAGCAAACCCTAACTTGATCTTGATGTATTTTTGGTTTTATGATTGTTTTAGTTATGATTCATGCTGTTGAGATCAAGTAGATGTTATCATGCAAATTTTATTAACTTTGGTCATATTTATCATGGTGGGGTTGAGCTTGAAGCATGCCAAGGTTAGAATTTTGTCATGATCAAGTTAGCTTAAGTCAAGTGAGGGATTTGCATTATTTTGTACATGATTTGTAATATTTTGTCTTATTGATGATTGTGATCATGTTTTTGATGATTTGGAATGATTTCAAGTGAGGTTTTATGTGAAAAAAAAAGGAGAAAGCAAAAACAGTGAGGGCTGAAAATGGCAAAAAATAGGGATGACTTTGAGATTAAACTGGTAATGATCAGCCCACGAAAAAATTATGATTTTCGGTGGGTAGATAGGTTGTCATCTTTCAAATTCCTTTTGAATTGCCTTAATCTGAGTTCTGTGGAAAAAAGTTATGGCTGTTTTTCTAGAACTGCGCAGGTTCAACCAAAAACTGACGCACTTGTGTTCTACTCCCATTTGGGAACCCTATTGTGGGAATCATGCTTTGTATTGTGAATAAAACTTTTTCAAGACTTATTAATCTTTCCATATTGTGGTTTTAGGTCTCCATTTGAAATCAAGGGTGAAAGTTATAAAGTTTTTAAGTGAACTGACCTGCTCTAGTGCAAATTAAGTTGTTATTACAATTTCTATGCAGCATATACTTGGAGAAAAATTCTGAAAAATTTACTGTAGATTGCCTACATTATTTTTGAATCTCCTGTAACATTTCATGAATTTTGGTTGAGTATTTTGAGTTTGGTGGTTTTTGGAAGCATTTTGAGTAATTGTGTAAAGAGCAATAATAAAGATTGAGTGAAATTGATCATGCATTCATTTTGTGTATTTTGGGTCAAGTAAGGTTATTTAAGGGGGAAATGAATATTCATGGATTTCATTGGAGTTTTCAGCTCGATTTATGAGAGAAAAGAAGAAAAACATGAATTTTGAGAGCTTAATTATGAGTTTGGAATCACTTATGGATATTACAAAGAATGTACCAACTTTGGAGAGTTTAATAGCTTTCATTGGGATCAATAATCTATTGAGGTTGAAAAACTGCATTTAATGGACTTGTGAATAAAATATAGGAAGTGGAGAGAATTTTTTACTTAGAAACCATTTTTATCAGATGAAGTTATTACAGTTTATGCTATTTTGAACCAAGATATATCTCTCTTGCCCTCAAACCTTTATTACTTACTCAATTCAGAATGTATCAAACGTATTTATCAAGCCAATCTAGTGTATTCGCTGTTATCTTAAGCCAAGCTACACATCAACGAGCCTTAAACCCGTATCAGCAACCTATTTCAGAAAGGGCCAAAACCACTCTCCCATTTGTCACCGTCAAGGGCTTTTCCTTTGTAATCTCATTTATCTCATTGTGGTCTATTTTACTTTCATTTACTTTATATAGCATTTAATCACTTTTATTAATTTAGTATTGAAGTTATATTGAAATACCCAAGTTATGTATACCATTTAATTACTCAATTTTTATTGCACATACTTTTACTCACTCAATTATGTGAGTAAGGATTATTTACTGACTATACATACCTACAATGACATTATGAAACAGAGTCGATGCCTAATTATCGTGTCCTGTTATACATAAATGTTATCAAGTCAGAACATATTCATCAAGTCAGAAGACATTTATGAAATAGCCGACATTTATCAAGTTAGACGACATTTTTAAAGACTCAAGGTACGTCCATTGCCTATATCTTCAGAAAGTAGAACATGTTTACTAAGTTACAACTTTTAATGAGTTTACCAATTAATCAGTTTATACAGTGATGTTCCATTTAACTTGTGAGCCCTTCAGTTATCATCTATAGGGCATCAGCCCATCATTTATCCATGCGGCTTCATGCCAATTCTTGATCGGATTGGCAGGTGTACCTATGTATAGATTATATCATTGCAAGGAGTTCACATCCAGGTAATAATGAGTAATTCAGTTTCATATTACTTTCATTTTCGTTGTTATTGCGAACTAAATGAATTGCAATGGCGGGTATCCATCAACAGCATTTCTACGCTCATTTTACAATACAGGAATGCATGTACTGAGTTTTAGCTCACATTTTCATACTGTTTTCATGTTTTCCATTTTAAATGATGAAGTATCACATGTTTAGCCCTTTTGAAGTCATCAGATACTCACAGTGGATTCAGTATAGCATAAATATTGGGATCGACCTAAGGGTCAAGTTAGGTCTATATTCAATATGCTTCTGCAGTGTGAAGTGCGAGTTAGCACATGGTATGACTAAGTCGATTGTATTGAAGTTGAACTATTATAGAATTTGATCTTGGACTGTTTCAGTTTAATAGATATTGCGACTGTGAACATGAGTTGTAAGATTAAATGGTTTCAGTGAGCCTTGTCCTTATCAGGATGGCAGTAGTGCCTTCTATCATTAACTCTTCCACTGCAGTTTTCCATAAATCATGTCATTTGCATTTTGGGGGCGTTACATATATATATATATATATATATATATATATATATATATATATATATATATATATAGATATATATATATAGATATATATATACTATATATTATATACGTATATACATATATACATATATATATATATATATGTGTGTGTGTGTGTGTGTGTGTATCTATATATATATATATATATATATATATATATATATATATATATATATATATATATATATATATATATATATATATATATATATATATATATATATATATATGCATGTATTTACACACACACACACACACACACACACACACACATATATGGATGGATCCCATTTCGTTTCTTTATTATCGCTTATTGTAAAGATGCTTTCAAGGTGATTAAGTGGATTTTTATCATTGTTTGGCTTCTGAGCTGCTTTAACTAAAGGACTGACCATAACATACATTCTAACCAATTCTTAAAAGTCTAGCAGTTCTCAGTGTAACACCCTCGTGCCCCATGATATTTGTAGTACATAGTTAGATCAAATGATTACCTGTTAGCTTCAGTTTTTGGTTTGACCTAAGGAAGATTGATCTTTCCTTTGGCCAATAGCCATTTTGAATCCTAAGTGCAAGTGGTCCTTATAAGGGTATACTCAATGTAGCAATTTATCGCATGTAGTTCTTTCAGGCTGCCAGCCTTCTTATCCTTACTTAGTTAGCTTCCAAAGGCATATCTACCCTTTGAATATCATTTGCCTCCATCTAGCAAAGTGCTCAGAAAATCCTTCTTTTTCTTCTTGTCTGATTAGTTCTAAGTCTATAAGTGTGATTGGAACGTCAGCATTGTATAAATATTGATGTAAGAACTCTCTGTATAGATCATCCTAGCTCATGCCCTTTCATGGGTCCCCAACATTGTACCACCTCATTGCATCCTTATCAAAGGTCGAAGGAAATATGAGGTGGAAGATGTCCTTATCAATCCCCTTTAGAGCCATAGCATTAATAAAGCTCCTCACATAATGGTGAGGGTTTTTAGTTCCATGGAACTTAAAATCTTTCCATGGAACTTAAAATCTGATATGGTGTATTTCAAAGGCAATTTTCCTATGGCATTGAAGTGAACCCCGTATAATCGTTGAAGTAGTTGTTAAACCTAGAAGATCCTTAAGCAATTATTCTATACAATCAACTCATGGATCTGTTTGATGAGTGCTCTTCTCTGCTTCTTCCTCCTTATTGTCCAACACTTTCTTTCTGACATCTTTACTCTGTTTGTAATGGGGTTGCCCACTATTCTCCTATTGGGATTCCTTAGTAAAATTTTAAAGTGCGGTGGCCACCATCTCCATCTTCTTTTCACTATCCTCCATTTTGGATTGCATTCGCTCCATTATCTTTATTAGTTGAGCAATTCATTAGTTGAGCAATCTCATTGTCTCTGGCCATTGGAATTGGTAAGCGATTAGACCTTGATTTAGATTTTGACTTAGACTTTGACTTAGCTATTGGAGTTTTCTCAAACTCTTCTGAAGATAAAAGTCTTCTAGTTTATGGAGTCTGCTTATAGACCCTCCCAGTCTTCCTTATCCTGATTGATTAATAAAGAGTGCTAAGGATTAACTCATTTTAATACTTTTCAAAGAAAATTTAAGACCTTCAAACAAAGTATGCTGACTCATGAACTAGAATCTAATGCTTGAGGGCCTAGGAAATTGACTCTATGCCATGAATGCAAACCCACCTTAAGGAGGTGAAGAACACTAAATTAGATCTCTACCTAGATCTCATTCGGGTCTCCTGTTAGGCCATAGGATGATTGCCCCACTTTTCCTAGACACTAACTTATGCATAGTCTCCTTGGATCCTGGCTGGCTTCTTATAGACGTAAATCTACCCATTCTTCTAATGTAAGATAATATAGGAACTGCATTTTTTTCTTTTTCTTTTTTGGTTTGATAAAACCCAACCAGGTTTCCCTTTTCTTCTTTTCTCCTTCAACGTGAATATCTTGTTATAACTCACATGGACTAAAATGGGGTCAAAACTTATTTCAGTTTTGAGTCAAGAGTCGGTAAAGCTCAAGTGGCTTAAATAGTGTTCAATCCTTAACTCATTGTTACTATACTTGACCCTTCCTAACCTAGGCCCTTCTAAGACCAAAAGCATCAATGCATATTCTTTAGGGCTAGTGGTAATTAGGGTTAGGCAAAAACACTTCCATACACACACATGAGTGCCCCCCTAAGCCAGAGTTATATGTTTCAAGGGGTTCAGGTAAGGTTTAGAGCGGTCCTCGCGTGACCCAAATGTTTCCCAAGTCATCCACGGGGTTCATGGAAAGACTATAACATTTTGATTACTTCCTCTTGTCATGTGGACTAGAAAGTGCTTCATGAGTGGGTGGAACAACCGCATACTCAGTTGATTCTAATGGGCCCACCGAGTTAACCAGTTGATCTCCGAAGGGATAATAGCAAGATTTAACCTATACATAAGCACCTTTTTAATGCAAGAACGCCTAAAGCAAGTGTAACTAGAAAATAATTTCCCATATTAAATTTCAAACTTGCCTTCTTTTTCTTTTCCTTGGGAAAGAGGAAGTCCTGAGTGGAGTTGCCATTATAAGGGCCATATCTCGAGGTTCACCCCCCAGGTGCAATTTCCCCATAAATGGTTGGAGCCCATTGCTAGGTGATTAGATTCAAATCTAATCATTTACGATTTTCTTTTAAAAGAGATCACTACGGTAGAATAAGGGGATTGGACAAGAAAATTGGACTACAATTTTGATCCAGGGTGGGCTAGAACTAGGTTCATCTTCCTAGTTTGGTTCCTGGCATGTGGACTGCCTTATCTAGGAAATTCACTAGGTTCCTAGCCCAAACAGTGACACTATCCCATATCAGAACCTATTTTGCCTAAAAACATGGATAAGAAAATTATAAAATTGATTAATAGAGTCGGCAGTAAATTTTAGGAGAAACTTGCAAACTGCTTTCACTTTTCAAACAAGCAATGCCAAAAGAACATCGAAGGGACAATAGGTCATGTGAGCCATAAATCGAAGGTACACCAAAATGAATAATTAGCTCACTCCAAAATGTTTTTCGAAAGGCCCTAAAATAATCTCTAGTGTGGGGACCATCAGACTCTATAGGTTCAAACTGAGAATCCAGATTCAGGGGTGAAGGTATGATGTCGTGATGGAATGCATCATGACATCGCCTGATATCATCGATAGCCTCTACTAATTAATACGAGAAACTATAATCTAATTATTCTTAAAATAACAAACATGCATCATATTAGAGTAACAAATTTAAATAATAGCAATCAAAGTGCAAAGCTAGTCTAAAGAAATCAAAAGAAACGATTCAAAATATTACAGCCAGTGGGGGGGGACTACCTAAAGGTTACATCTTTATCGAATCCACAATCAAATAAACACAAGAGAAGGAGAATAAAGAGAAAGAATGAGGAAAAGATTTGACTTTTGCTCTTGATATGATCCATCTGATTTATCTAGGAACCTGACAAAAGAACGTACTTTAGGGATTGACCAATATCTACTTCTTAGGTGTTAGAGCATCTTTACTCAATTTTCTCTCCAAAATCCCTCAATCTCTCGTCGTGTTTCTCTCTAGTTTTCTTATACTTCATCAGATTTTTCATTGTGTCTAACCTTAGCGGGTAGGCTTCTTTTACAATGATCAAAATACGTAGAAGCTAAGAAAAAGGATACCACTTTAACTCCTAGTAGGCTTAATCAAAATACGTAATCTATCTGGATCACACTCTATAAAAGGAGTTTGATTTGGTTAAGGGGAGACGGGGGCCTGAATGACTCTAAGGTAGAAAACCCGATCAGGTCTATCAAGGGAACTGGCTGGGTTCTTTGTCGAGTTAAGCCCATTGGGCCACTATGCTCCCCGTTTCTTTTTCTTCTCTTTTTTTTTTCAAACTCCAAATTTGTGTTTTATTTTGGTAGCTCCCCAAATACATAGGTTAGGATATAATTTTCATCATCAGCAATTCTCTAAAATTAAGGATGCTATTTTTAAGCATCTATAATAGTACGCCTATATCATCGAATGATTGAAGAGGACCTTTCAGTTGTGAAGAAACAAACCAATTCTTCAAGAACAGTTTAGATAAGGACCTCTATGCTTCTAAAGGCCTTAAGAAGTACATCTTATAATGATAGAGATCACACCATGGATACTTCCACTCCAGCCACTCAAGTTCAAATAATCTAGTCTATGCTTCAAAACACTTAGATCAAGGTGTCAGCTCAACTGAATGTTATAGCTTGGGACATATAACCTGTGATTATCCTAACAGAAGGGTGATTACCCTGGTAGAATATCAAACTACCCATGAGGAAGAGATAGAGGAGGAAAGAGAGATATGTCGAAGGAAAGAGTAAGAAGGAGAGGAGGTGGCTGCTGATCCTGATGAGGGAGGACTATTGGTGATCAGAAGAGCCCTCAATGCCCAAGCAAGTGCTAAGGATGAATAAAGAGAGAACATTTTCTATGGAGCAGATGCACCATCTAAGGCAAAGTCTGCTCCTTGATCATGGATAGAGGGAGTTGCTCTAGTGTAGCTTCTATTACTCTAATTGAGAAGCTTGGGCTACAATCTTCAATGCATCCCTACCTTTACTGGATCTAGTGGCTCAATCAAGGTATGGTTTTGCAAGTTAATTCTAGGTGCTTAGTTACTTTCTTAATTAGCAAGAGTTATTTTGACAAACTATGGTGTGATATAATCCCCATGGAAGTACCTCATGTGCTATTGGGAAGGCCCTAGTTGTTTGATGGCAGAATAATTTATGATGGTTACTTGACTATCTATTCATTCACTAAGGATGGAAATAAACAATGTTTTTCCCTTTGGCTCCACATCAACTTCCTAAACACAATCCCTCGAAAACCCTAGACCAAACTAAAATGCTACTTACTCTAGTGGAGCCTAACCCCAAGGCTTCAAAGTATGAATTCAGACCTTTTCGTGATTGGATTCTTGAATCCAGTTCTAGCCCAAAAGGGACTCGACCATCACCACCACAAACCAAAAGCCATCATTGACTTGTACGCCTATGTTTTCGCTAAGGGGATTCCTCCTAGCGTGCCTCCTAAAAGAACTATTCAACACTATATTGACTTAATTCCAAGGGTTGTCCTGCATAACAAACTAGCCTATAGAATAAACCCTAAAGATACTCAAGAGATATAAAGATAGGTGAAGGAATTAGTCACTAAGGGAATGGTGAGAGAGAGCTTGAGCTCATGTGTTGTGCCAGCCTTGCTTGTTCCTAAGAAAGATGTAAGCATGAGAATGCGTGTAGACAGTAGAGCCATCAATAAGATAACTGTCAAGTACAGACATCCTATTCCAAGACTAAAAGACATGTTGGATAAGCTGTATGGGTCTAAAGTATTCTCTAAGGTGGATTTGAGGAGTGCTTACTCCCAGATTAGGATTAGGGAGGGTAAGGAATGAAAGACTACCTTAAAACCCAAGGGAGGCTTGTATGAGTGGTGGTTATGCCTTTTGGCCTATCCGATACACCTAGCACTGTCATGAGACTGATGAACCATGTTTTCAGACCCTTCATAGGCAGATTTGTTGTTGCATATTTTGAGGATATCCTAATCTATAATAGGATAGAAGAGGAGCATGCTAGCCATCTCAAGCAAGTGATTCAGGTCCTAGAAATGGAAAAGCTCTATGGTAATCTCAAGAAGTGTATCTTCTTTACTTGTGAGGTCACATTCTTATGATACATAGTTAGTGCCAATGAAATCTAGGTGGATGAGGGCAGGGTGGGGGCTATTAGGAACTGGCCAGTTCCTAAGAGCATCCATGATGTGAGGAGCTTCTATGGGCTAGCATCATGCTACATGAGGTTTATCAAGAACTTTAGTACCGCCATGGCACCCATAATTAAAGTGATTAAAGGAAGTTCTTTCCATTGGATTCCAAAGACTTAACAAGCCTTTGAGGAAATCAAGAGCAAGATGACCTAGGCACCAGTGTTAGCATTACCATGCTTTGAGAAAGTATTTGAGGTTGAGTGTTATGCCCTAGGGTAGGCATTGAAGATGTTATGACCCATCAAATTAGACCTTTAGCCTTATTCAATGAGAAGCTGTGTGAGTTCAAGAGGAAATACTCCATCTATGATAAGGAATTCTATGCAATCATCAGGTGATTGGGGCATTGGGGCCACTATCTCATTGCTCAAGAGTTTATTTGACGTTATGACCATGGGGCATTAAAGTATATCTAGGGACAATACAAGCTCAATGTCAGGCATACCAAATAGGTGTAGTATCTTCTAGCTTTTTATTTTACAATTGAGTACAAATTAGGCAAACTAAATCAAGGAGCTGATGCACTTTCTAGGAGACACCTTCTTTTGTTTCAGCTTGAAACATGTGTATTAGGTTTTAAGCATCTCAAGTCCTTGTATAAACATGATAAAGACTTCAAGGAGTTGCATAAGAATTACAAATAGAAGCCTAAGGGGAATTGTCTACTTCAGACTGGGTATTTGTTTAAGGGAACAAGAATATGTGTTCTCAAGTATGGAACAAGGGAGCTACTAATTAGAGAGGCCCATGGAGGAGCTCTAGATGGCCACTATAGAGAAAACAACTTGACATCCATGCTTAAAGAGCATTATTGTTGGCTAAGTATGACTAAGGATGCCCAGGATATACTCAAGAGGCATCCTACTTGTCAGATAGCCAAGACTCATTCCCTACCCCAAGGGCTGTATTCACCCATTCTTGTCCCTCTTAGCCCTTGAATAGATGTGAGCATGGACTTTATAGTGGGATTGCCTAGGATGCAAAGAGGTAAAGAATCAATCTAAGTGGTTATGGACAGATTCTCTAAGATAGCACACTTTATAGCCTATTCAAAGACCAATGATGACACACATGGTACTAAACTCTATTTTAAGGAAGTCATGAGGCTTCATAGGATCCCTAAGTCTATTGTTTTATATTAGAATACCAAGTTCCACAGCTATTTCTGGATCACACTTTGGAAGTGGCTAGGGACAAAGCTCAAGTTTAGCATCACTTGTCATCCCCAAATTGATATGCAAACTGAAGTCACCAATAGAACTCTTAAAGCCCTCCTAAGAGTATTAATCATGACTCATTCCAGGGCTTAGGACCTTCTACTACGCCACGTGGAGTTTGCTTACAACAAAGCTCCACATAAGTCCACTTATATGTCCCCCTTAAAGACTGTGCATGGGATTGAACCTCCAACCTCAAGGGATCTAGCACCAAGAGCATTGGAAGGGAAGCCTAGTGTATAGGCTAAAAGGGTATTGAAGGAAATCTAGGACTTGCATGACAAGGTGAGAGAGAATATCGAAAAGAGTAATGCCAACTACCAGTCTAATGCAAACAAGCATAGAAAGAAGCTTGTCTTCCAGCCAGGACATCTTGTATGGGTTCACCCAAGGAAGCAAAGACTCCTAAAAAAGAGAAAGTTCAACCTAAGCTCAAGAGTAGATGGTTTATTCGAGATCCTAAAAAGAATCAATGATAATGCCTACAAGATCAAGCTTCTAAGAGATTATAAAGTATTAGCCACTTTGAATGTGGCAGACTTGAGCCCCAATTTAGAAGATATTCTTGAGAATTTGAGGTTAAATTCTTTCAACAAGGGTAGGATGATGGAGATCACTCCATGGATACTTCCACCCCAGCCACTTGAGTTCAAATAATCCAGTCTATGATGGAAAACACCTTGGATCAAGGTCTCAGCTCAACTGAAAGCTTAGGCTTGTTTCTCAAGCCTACATTCTATCACTTGATCAATTGAGGATCAAGTCTCTTCTATGTGTAACTTAACTCATTTTCTAGCTCATAACAAAGCTACTAGATGATAGAAGCTACTTCAAAACTAATAGGTGGTGCATCTTGCCCAATTTGCAACCAAGGGCCCTGATTCCAGTTTGGTGGTATGTCTTATCCAAGCTTAGATCAGTTCTATGTTGTTTTCTTGAGTTTTCAATCAGCTACTCTGTTTACAAGAGTTTGTTTGAATAGTTTCTTGTAACTTCTTTTCTTTCTTATTCTTGCTTGAATCTCCATCATATGACTGGGTGGATGAAGCAGGAAGCTTTAATATAGTTACTTGACTGTGGTTTTCTTCAACACGATAAGTTTCGCACCCTGTTGGGTTCCTTCTGCTAAAATCATATCCAGCCCAACTCCTTTTTAACATGGGCCTTTATAAGTCTCTCATTCTAGATGAGAAGTTAGAGTTCGTCTTCTTCATCCCATTTTACCTAAGCAATTTCAATGGGAATAAGAAGGGTTGGCCAAACATCTTCCTAGTTATCTCTTCAAATTCTGTGTGCATTCTACCCAATGAGAGTGGATAAGTCAAACCCTTCATTTTTGGCAAAGACAGCGAGTAAAATGCTCAAAGAGATAGCATGTTTCGTGAGCTTTGCCTCTTTCATGATAGGTAAGGTCCCATCATCTATATTGTCCTATGTTTTGTGCTTTAATACATGCATGGGTCTTTTTCTCATTGGAAGTTGCAATAGACAGTGATGTCATAGCCACTACTTTTTTACTCTTCAGGTACATCATGTGGGGGCCTAATGATCTTATAGAGTCCGTAGCTCTCTAGCCTTCACTAGGCTTCATTCCAAAATGGGTGAAGACTTGATAGTTATGGTGAGTTTTGAAGTTCCTACAACATTGCCCTTGTTAAATATTTTGGTTCTAGAGCCAATAGTTATTTTGTTATCCTTGAACGAAGTTTCTTTTTTTCCTTTATAGATGTTCTTTGGGGCTTTTTGCATTTCTTCTTTTACGAGTATCCTGACATCATGTAGTCTTAAGAATGTGCTTTGAGGTTAAACCTTTAGATGTTGTTTATAACTTAGCCTTAGATTTTGTTGAAGAACATATGAACCTAGTCTCTTTCATCCTAATGATTAAGAACAAAGGAGGTTTTTGCCTTGGCTAGAAAGTCTAGGAAGCTTTCCTTTTTTTTCTTGCTTAAGCAACCTCTAATCATGGAGAATACCAAGAAATTCCATGTTATCCAAGTATTGAGCCTTATTCTATACCAATTGTTGACTCTTTATAGGCAAAGGAAACGGAACCACTTATTAGCTTTTTTCCCCCTAAAGTGTAAGAGAATATTTGAGAGAAGAAGGCCTTATCTCTTGTTGTTAACGAAATTCCTCAAGTGGCAGGAAGGGTTACCTAAGACTTAGGAACTTCAAGTTTCAGGAAAGAAAAAATTGGCGATGGGCAATTTCCCTTACAAGATGGATGCAAAAAAGGTATGGTCCATGAATTGATTTCAAAGTATTTGAGCGTTTCTTGAAATCTATTCTAATTTAATAATCCTTTTATCTACAGGTGATGGATTTGTTTCAGAAGCCGACTAAGTAGATTGTGCATCATCTTCTCCTTAATTACAGAATTCATACTTGTGTCATTTCTAGTGAGGTCATTTATGAGGTTTTGTTAGTCACCAAGTTTAGCCGTGAATTGGCTTTTCATTTGGGCCAACACATTTATCATGAGGGTTACTATTCTGTCCACAGCATTTTCCTCTTCCTCATGAAAATTGTTGTTTTGGATCCCATTTTCACCCACAGAGTGTGACAGTTGACATTTACAATTTGTTAACAATGGCTTTACTGAGTGACCATGATGATCCCTTCTCCAAGAGCACATTTTTTTATCATAAGGGACAAAATTGGAGATCTTAGAGGAGAAGATTTTTTTAGAAAACTGAAAAAGAAGAAAGGAGTTGCCACAAAAAGATTTTCTTAAATAAAAAAAATAAAGGACCCTTAAATTGGACCTCAAGATAATCAAAATGGAATATTCGAAACCTAAAGCATCCTAAGGCCAAGAAGGCTAGAGAATACACGTGGGGTGTGGCATATTTGCCCTACCAAAGGACCCTTACACCTAAATATTGCAATGTCCTCACTAGGAGCCAAGAAGTGACAACTAATAACACAACCACACATAACACATTCAAATTCAATGCAAATATTCAAAAAACCAATAACATCAACAACAAATATATATAAAACCAACAACACCACCAACTACCAAACATAACATTTGTACACAAGGAAAAAAATGATGATCTTAACCATCATGGCTCAGCACATCTCGAAGTTCATCCTTAATATTGATCACCACTAAAATCACAAATTGAATGCCACTAACTATCCAGAAAAGGCAAAGGAAGAAGAGTTTATAGAAGGGTCGAAACAAATGTACTAGGTTATGTTCTAAGTGCACCTAAACTATCGCCTCCTGAAGATTGTGTTGTGGGAGGCTTGAAGAGCGCTAAGCACACCGCCTCATCTCAGGATGCAAGATAGTAGTTCAGATGCTATCAAAGCTCTTAACATCTTATTAAACACTTAAGCATGAGACTTATATGGATGCAAGAACGAGAATACAAAAATAAGTATAGAAATGAAAGTGAGTGAAAGGGCTAACAATCCTCAGGGACTTATTCTGGGTCACAAGTCCCCTACAAATGGCTCAACTTTGTTTGTTGGGTATATATTTTCATTTATTTTCAAAATTGAGTATTTCTTTTACCTTAGAAATTAGAAATTTGCAGATTTATACGAACAGATCAAGAAACTACATCCATATTCTGATCTAGGAACCCAACGCAGGATGTTAGGGTAGAGGTAGGCCCTGTTGGCTGATCCCCATCCTTGATAGTGACTGTTGCCTATTCCAGGAATACGATAGCCTAGCTGATGTAGGAACTTGGTCGGGTTCCCGAGCTAGTGTACAACCCAATTCCTAGTCCAGAACTTCATTGTCTTAGATCAGTACTGTTCTGCCCAAAAAATAAAATAAACTAAAAAACAATGAAAAAATTAAAAAAAACGATTAGGTCATTAGAGTTGCCGATGCATATTAGGAAAACTTACAAATTATAATCACTTTTCGAAGCAAATCATAAAGGAAAGGGATAACCGAAAGGACACCAAATGGACCATTGATTTTTCTTCCACAAGGTTTTGCAAAGGCCCCCGAGCAATCCTAGTGTGGGGACCATCTTGGTTCCTTAGTCTTGAACCGAGGAACTAAATTCATAGGTGATAGTACGTCGATATAATGGGATTCATCACATCACCACCAGTCACCACAAACGGCCTCTACTATTCAATATGAGAAATCAAAACATTAATCACAGTATACACAATCATGCAGCAAATTAGTATGAATAATCATTAATACCGCAACAGACATAATGTTTCGTTGAACAAGAAAAAAGTTAAGTAAACAAATTATAACAGGTGAGGAGCTACCTAAAGATTACATTTTTGGTAATTGTAAAATCAAAAATCACATAAGAAAGAAGAGCAGGAGAAAGACAGAAATTTTACCCTTAGGATAACCCACTCTATTTTACCTAGGAACCGAACAAAATGACGCATTTTCTATTTAAAGCTTCAATGTGCACCTATCTAATCTTTAGAGCTGCTCTGCTAGAAATCTCTCGCTATTTTTTAACTCTTCCACAATGCCAATTTCTCAATGCTTAATTGACACCAATTTTCTTATGCTTAATTGATGCCAATTGACTGATGATTTTTTTATGCTTCTAACCCTTGGGGATAGCCCCTTTTATAGTGGTTGGATAAGAAAAAAAGAACGACTCGTAGTCTTATTAGACTTAGGTAGTGTTTGGTTGGAAGAAAAATGGTTTTCTCATAAAATCATTTTTCATGGAGAATGTTTTTCTAAGAAAAATTGATTTTCATCTCACGTTTTTCGTCGTTTGGTACGAGATCAATCATTTTCCATGGAAAAAAGAAAAATGTCAATTGAATTTTTTAAGTGGCAAAAAATGTTAAATAAATGGTCATAACAGAAATAAATGTTGACCGAATGAAGGAATATTGAGCCTAAAACTCATATTTGAACTTCTTTTAATATTTTCTATTATATAATCAAGTTTCAATATAAACCGTTAAAATTTGTTAGTAGGAAAAACCCATTTTAATCTTTCCTATCCGATGATCAAATTTCGATCCAAACTATTAAAATTGTTCTAGTGGTGAAAAATATTGACTGCATTGTTTATCTGCCGAAAAATATCGATTGAATTGTCGTGGTGGAAAAAAATGTTGATCAAATGAAAGAATGTGGAGCTCAAAATTTGAATATGAGCCCATTTTTTCTATCTCTTGATCAAGTTCTGATCCAAATCGTTCAAAATGTTCCAGTGGCAAGTTAACTGAATTATTTTAGTAGCAAACAATGTTGATTAAATTATCATGGCAGAGATAAATGTTAATCAAATGGAAGTAATTTGAGCTTAAAATCCATATTTGAGTTTATTTTAATCTTTCCCATCAGATAATCAAGTTTCGTTCTAAACCGTTGAAATTGAAGTTTGCGCCTAAATTTTGGCTGGCCATATCATCAAAGAGTTGAAGAGAAAAAATCCATTGGGGGGAAAATCATTTTACTTGGAAAATACTTTTCCATCCTTTTTTACCAAACAATGGAAAATTGAAAAATCATTTTCCCCCCAACCAAACATAACCTTAATCTTAATTGGTTGACTAATTTAACTAGGTGTTTAAGTAATTAACACGCGACAGACTAATCCACCTAAATCTAAAACTAGGATTAGTTTTGCAGGCTCAATTTCGAGGTTGGGAAAACAAGAGAACCCGGGCTGGCTCGCTGTTAAAGAACTAGTTGGTTTAGCTTAAGTTGGACAATTGGACTAACTTATTCGCTCGCTCTCCTCAAACTTCATTCCACTAATTGGACTCTTTTTTTTAAAATCACCTTGTTGGGCCTCCAAGTTCATAGTTAGGGTATTATTTTTGTCATTGGGCTATTAAAAAAATAAATACCATTTTTAGGCATCTACAGACTATAGTTGGTCCTCCTTTGATTGAGCCTACGTAAGGCACTTAAAGTAACAATCGTCACTTCTAGCTGATTGTCTACGGTGCCGATGTGATATCTGAACTGGCCCTTGTGGGCCCTCAAATTCGGCATATGCTGACTTTCGGTTACGTCATTGTTCCTGGATTCAGTAGATTCTTGATTTTATGCTTTCACCGGATTTGCGCATCTTTTACCGATCTAGTAGATTCTTGAATTTATCTTTTCATCAGATTAGTGGGCCTTCTGCCGATCTAGCAAAACTTTTGGATTTATCCTTGTCACTGGATTAGCATATCTTTCGCTAGTCTAGCAAATTTGTGCATTTATCCTTGTCACCTGCTTAGTGGACCTTTCACTAGTCTAGTAGATTTGTGAATTTATGCTTGTAGTCATGTTAATGGACCTTTCCCCAGTCTACCAGATTTGTGTATTTATCCTTGTCGCTGGATTAGCGAACCCTTTTCTGACCTAGCAGACTTGTGAATTAATCCTTGTCATCGAATTAGCAAACCTCCTATTGGCCCAGTGAACTTGTGAATCTATCCTTGTTGCTGGATTAGTAGACCTTTCACTAGTCCAACGAACTTGTGGATTTATCCTTGTCGGTGGATAAGTGAACTTTTCACCTGTCTAACGAACTTGTGAGTTTATCCTTTTCATCAGATTAGCGGACCTTTTGCTGCTCTAGCGGACTTGATGATTTTCAATCCATTTAAGCACTCTTATCTTATTTGCTTGCTATTATCTTCTTACTAACTTCATTGTTATCAAAGCTAGTGCTTACCTTGAATAATTTGAGTGATAGATTGACAAGTTTGGACTTGTCACTTGCTTAGCATGTGATGGCAAACTTGGCGAGGTCCCCTTTTGCCATTTCCTCCTCTAGCTTGCCACTTGTGGCTTGCTTTGATCCTTGAGAAAGGTGGCGTTTGCAGCCATAATTCTCCTTGGTGTCGCCGAGAACTGTTAACCACTTCTTCCATTTTCTTCCTTCTTTCGTTGCTATTTTAATGAGGCATGCATGTTAGGTTGCTTCCTAGGGAACCAGCTAGGTTCCTAGATGTCACTTCTTCCTGTTTGCCTCTTGGATTCTTGCTGTTTGATTAATTTTTCAATATTGCATGCATAAGGGGTGCACCAGCTAGTTTCCCATGCTAGTGCTCCTCTTTTTCCTTCCTTGTTTTTTATGCACATTAAATGCATTGATTTCTTAGATTCTCTCCTTGTTACATGTATAGATGTTGGCTAGCTCCCTTATGCATTTGGCTCTTCTTTTTCTCTCTTTCTCCTTGATTTTGAGTGCTTTGTTTTGATGCTTTTGGCAAAGCATTACAAAGTGAAACCTGACCGATTTCCACCTTGCTTTGCTTGCCCTTTTGTTCTATAAATAGTCCCCTTTGCCTTGCATAAATCACACCATTCTTTTATCTTACATCCAAGTGTGCACTTCCCTCTTAACTCCTTCCATTTTCACCTTTCTTCATTAGAAATATCATAGTTGTGTTCAAAAAACCATAGGTAAGAAGAGCTCATCGACCCCATAGGGAGTGAAGGCTCCCTGAAGATTCCTTCACTAAGAGGGAATGGAGTCATGTTGATACTTGGGATGGACATGACCTTTTACTAGACGTCAATTGTCATGCATCTAGTCATAGATGCCATAAATGCAGTAAGTGTTCTTTCTTCTTCAGTTTCTTTCTTTTTACATTTAATTAAAATCTGATGTCATTTTTCAACTTCTCCTTTTTATGATGATCTAATTAGGGGTGTTGCCACCCTAAGAAGTTCATCAGGGAACTAAGGTCTCAGAGAGTTCAAATCTAAATGGTGTTGGAGCACGCACTGTTTGGTACCTTCTACTCTGCATTAAATGAGGTAGTAGACTTAATTGATTGTTGTGTTGCTTGTGGACTATTTGAAAAAAATCTAGGACACCATCAATACCTTTCACTTCTCATATGATGAGGTGGCTATTACTCCTTATGATTTTATTATTCTAATTGCTCTTGGATTTATAAAGGAACCATTAGTATACCAAGAGGATTTTCACGGCTATAGTGACCAACGCATGTACCTTTTTGGTCCTATTATGGAATCAATTGCCTATGAAGATCACTTCTCCCATAGTATTCTCATCAATTTGACACAAGATCGCGAGTAGCTGGCACAACATTTAGTTGATTAATAATCTATCATCATTCTCACTCTTCCTATTGGCATGACCATCTTTATTGATCTTGATAGCTGCTATCATTTCTATTATTTGGTTAACCTAGTCGACTTGAGCAAAATACAAAACCTAAACTGGGGAGTTCCTACATACTCCATCCTTATTCATGGCATGCCAAAGAGTGCCGAAAATCGAGCGAACTCATAGGGAACCACGTATGAGTATTCTCCTTGGTGGTTTATGGAGAGTTATCGAGGAAATGAATTTTTCCCCCTTTTACTTCCTTTTAGACTTGATAGCATGTTACACTAGATGTTTTATTCGACAGCTTTAGTTCTATAAGTACTTCCTTAGCTTTTTTGCCGAGTTTATGAGCGCCCACAAGTTTCCTTGCAATGGTCTCGCGAACCAAGCATAACTAAATTCAACAATAGTTTGAAAGATCTTTAGTGTCTCCATACGACTATCAATCCTTTGGAAACATTAATGTTATTTCCTTTGAAAGTAGCTCAAATGCATGGATTTACTCTTATATCTCATTTTTTTTAGAGGCTAATTTTCATCCGTGGGAGAATCGCATCCCAACTCCTGAAATTGAGGTGACCCAGTTCTACACTCAATGGTAGGTCTTTATGGAATAACCTTTCATCTTCACCTAGCACTTAGGTCACCGACCCTCCGACCAAGTCGCTAATCAATGGCATCTCTTTGTTCCTCCAGACCCTCCTTGGTCTATGTTTTATGTGAGGACTGTTACCCTAGATGATATGGCAGAGATGAAGCCAAGCATCCATTTTGTTCGCTATTAAACACCATGGATTATGCCACCAATCTTTAATGACTTGTGATTTACTTGGTATACTTTCTTCACTGTTTCCCTCCCTTGACTTAGTATTTTTATGATGCTACTGTTCACAATTCTTGTTTTACGGGTAAAGGCTGCTGAGGCTGCTATATCGAGCTTGAACATTCATGCAGATGGAGAAGGGGAGCAAGCCACCTTTATAGAGGTTCTTTTGGTTCCAGAGTTAGAATGTCCTAAACTCCTGTTTCCTCCTACTTTTACTGGGGTAAATATGTTTCTTATCTTGTGGTTACGGGTTAAAGTGCAACTTTTTGACTATTAATAGGAGTTCAGCCATAGAGGTTCGTACCTCTTGTTCCAGAGAGCATTCTTCTACAGAGCCTCAAGACATTCCGAAGTCTTGTCACGCCAGGGGAAGGAGCCCACATCCGAACTCCCCAGTAGAGGTGGAATACACAAAATTTACATCCCTACATACTCTTATCCTCTATCCATATCCTTACTCTTATCCTCTATCCACATCCTTGAGAAAACCCTATGTGCCTCGCATCTTATATGGCAATCCTGAGGCTGTCATAGGTACCAGCCATGCCTCAATTAATTCTAGTTATGCTTTAGGATATGCCAACTACTGCTTTGGTGGAAGTAGTTATGGATTCCTAGATAATCAATGAGGGAAACTAATTAGGCCTATATGTGATGCTTTGACTATTACGCTATAATATAACTATTCTTTTATGTAATGCTAGCTTCATGTGCATTTTATGCAATCCTATGATGACTCTAATGCACATTAGCCCCCATCCACCCCCCAGAAAATAAACAAGACACAAAGTAAAAAAGGAGCATAATAGGTACTTAGGAGCTCTATTATCCTGAGTAATAATTTGAAAATTTGTTGAATAATTTCCAAATTACATGCAGCTTGTTTTATAAGTCAAGAGAGAACAACAAATTAAGAAAAAGACTTCAGAAAATGGCTCAGTGACCCACCAGGAAATCGATTGTGTTCTTTACTGGGCCATTCTTCCAAGTCCCACTTGGACTTGGCACTCTTCCCAGTCCAATTCAGACTCAGTTGTTAGCCCCATAAAGAGCAAGAGCCCCGTTGGTTCTTAGAGAACAGTTTAGCCATGTTCTTCTTAGACTTGGATTAGCTTTCCCTGAAGCCATAAACTAAGGTTGCCTGTGCTTTGAATTTCCATCAATTGGTAGTAAGATCTCATCAGCTCAAAAAATCGCAGTGTCATTTGAAAAGATGCTGGCTTCCTGGCTCATTTCCCTTAATGTCGCAGATAAGCATAACCTTAAGAGCTTTCACTTGAATAGTCTTCCTTAGTTTACCCTAAATAAAGATATCTTGGGATTTCGTTAAGGCTATTTCTACTTTTTGGGATTCTAAACTTTATGTCTGCTCTTTTAGAAAGCTTGAATTATGTCATATAGTGGAGGATTTTAGTGTCATTCTTGGTTTTCCTCTTTATTTCCCTTATGTCCTACCTTATAGCCCTAGAGACATTCCTTCTTAATACAGTCATGTCTTAGGTCTAAGTCAAGAGGATGTGGCCACCAAACACCAATGCTACTCATTGTTGCAGAGATTATGTTGTGTATAGATCGCATCTTCCATCATCCAAATCAATTCTTCTTAGGTAGCTCATTACTGCTGCAAGTGGTCTTCAAACCAATTGCAGTAGGGAACGCGGTTGGGTTTTGCTCTCAGCCCTGCCTATTTATTTTCATTTCTGTTCTCTTTTTTTCTTTTTCTTCTTTTTGTTTGTTTCTTTAGGTTGAAGAATAGGACCGATTTTTCCCCAGGCCTTGATACCTTTTCTTCCCTCTTTTTTTATTTTCTTGTTTATGTGCATATGGCTATTTAAGCATCTAAGACTTATAGAAATTCCGAGGAATGTGGACACATACCTAGCCTTGTAATTCCGCCACAGAAGGAGGTTGTTTAAGGATCAATATATGGCCAACTGGATTAGCTTCTTAGAGAAGGATCCTCACCTCCATTGGGTTGTTCGTTGGTGGCACATACGATAATTTGTGAACAATGGGAGAACTCTTGCTCATATCCGTCTTATTTGCTTATCACATAAGCTTATTTTTTCCCAGGTCGAGTAATGAGGCCATTTGGCCATAGACAATGTATCCATGCATTAGATTATGTTGTCTCTAGGAGTTACAAGAATGATCCTTCTCACATCAAGTCTTAGGTGGATGATGAAGCATGGACTACTGGCTTCATCGTCCTATCCTTATGATGTCATCAATCCTACACTCCTCGCATGTCTTTGAGCATTATTTGGACTGATGATTGAATGTGATGCTTAGGTGAGGAAAGTTCTCCACACTAAGGAGAATGCTATTAAGCAAGGAATAACTGAGTATGACTCATCTCCAAGTGAGAAGAAGAGAGCTAAGAATCTATCCCCTAAAAGACAGCACCTTTCGTCATAAAGGACATGAAATTGAAGAAGGATTAGGAATTTTAGCACTGCCTCTTATTTTTTTGAAATAAAGTTTAGTACTTTCTCATAGTAGTATGCTATTAGAACTTTCATTTTAAGTTAAATGCTTTTAGAATTCTAGATGAGAATAAAAGTATGATAATTTTGCTCTTATCACCATTGTTAAAAACCCTTAAATTATTTACGGTTTTCCTAATTGCATAACCCTATTCCTTTTATGTTGGTAATGCTTAGAGTTTGCCGTGAGGGAGGCCCAGACCACCTTCATTGTGAACCCATTCAGATTCTATAAGGAAGCCAGCCGGTTTTCCTACCACTAGCACATTGAGCCTACCCCTTTGGATCACAGCAGCTCACTTGGCCTTCTCCTCTCTTTTTTTAGAAGGAATGGGTATGCAAATAATAACTGATTAGGTAGGGCCATTAAGGCTTCCAACACATTCGAAGTGCAGATTCATGCCTTCTTAGTTCATATATCTCATATTTATCATTCATTTTTGTATGGGCCTACCATGGGCCTTGTGGATATATTATAGGTCTAAACAAACACTTTTCTTAAAGCCTGTTATGGGCTTTATCTTGTTAAGCATAATATTTCTTCCATCGATTAAGATTAGTATACTGAGCATATTCCTCTCCATTCATGCCCATAAGCTTCACTGCTCTTCCTAACAAGATATTTTTTATAACATATAGGCCGAACCAATTGGGTCTGAATTTTCCTTATTACTCCTGTATTAGGACCTGTATCTCTTAGAAAATAAGGTCGCCTTCATGGAGGTCCCTTAGCTTAACTTTCTTTGTTAAAGCTCTTGAAACTCAGGCCTGGTAAATCTGGACACTATAATGCCCTTAGTCTTCTCTCATCCAACATCTCTAAATCTTCATATTGCGCCTTTTCTAACACCGACTCCAAGATTTAGCTTTCAACAATTACCCAAAATTAGGGTATTGCTATTTCGACTGGAAGTACCGCTTCTACTCCATATACTAGGAAGCACATGCTTCCGTAGAAGTACTAATTGGCATCCTATATCTCATAAAATAAATGGGAATTTGCAAGGCCAATTTTTATAATTTTCAGCCACTTTCTCGATTATCCTACGAACATTCTTATTAGCTACTTCCGGGGCCCCATTTGCCTGAGGATGATAGCGAGATGACTTGCGGCTCCGAATCTTATACTTTTCGAATAGGGCTGCCACTTCCTTTCTAAGATGGCTCCCTGATTAGTTAGTAGTCTATATGGCACGCCATATCTGCATATGATGTTACGCAGGAGGAAATTGGCCATATGGTTTGAAGTGATTTTAGCATAAGAGGTTACTCCTACCCATTCGTTGAAGTAGTGAATTGCTACAAGTACATATTCATGTCGCCCTATTCCTTTTGGTGTAATCTTTCCGAAGATATTGATTTCCTATGTTGAAATGGGCCATGGGAAAGTCGATGTTGAGAGAAAGGAGGGAGGCTGATGATGTAAATTAGCATATACCTAGCACTTATGACACCTTCTTACTCACGTAATAGCAGTTTGCTTCCATTGTAGACCAATAATATCCCATCCTTTGGGCCTTTTGGCTAGCATTTGACCATTTCATGTGTGGCCACATTCCCAACCATGAACTTCTTTCATGATTTCTAGGGCTTTGTCTTGCGTCATGCAATGTAGATTTATGCCCGTATCAATTTTCTTATACAGCTTTCCCTTATCTTCAAAGTATAATGAGCCTAGCACCTTAACACTCGTTGTGCTTTTGGGGAAGGCCCTAGCAGGTATTCTCTTTTCATTAAGTATTGGCAAATATTATAATATCAAGAAGTGAGGCCAACACGGCAAGCTTCAATTGTATAACAGTAGGCTGGCTTATTTCTTCGTTCCACTGTTAATGGCATCAAATGGATGCTACTAGGGATGTTGATCATCGAAGTAAGTTTTTCCAGGGCATCCATGAACTTACTATCTTCCCTGGGGATATATGTGTAAGTTATGTGAGTGAAGTTTTTAGTAAGTTTTACCAGATGAGCTTGATATGGTGCCAAGCCTTTGCTTCTTACTTTTCATTTTTGTGAGATTTGATTAATTATCAAATTAGAGTCTCTATATACTCTCAAATTCTTTACTTCTACTTCTACGGCAGCTTGGAATCCAATGACACAGGCTACATACTCTGCCACATTCTTAGTAACCTCAATGTCCAACGTGACTAAAATAGGGGTATGTGCCCCTTCTGGAGACACCAAAAGGATGCCTAACCCAAATTCTTTTTGACTCGAAGCCCCATCAAAGTACATTGTCCACATGTCTTCTTTAACTTGAAGGACTGACTCTTGGGCAAATCCAAAGATTCTTCCTTTTGATCCTCAGTTGGCAGATTCAGCAAGAAGTCGAGCACGACCCTTCCTTTAATGGAATTTTATGGAGTGTAACGTAAACCCAACTATGACAGCATTACCATCCATCTGGCTACCTTACCAGTTACCCCTCATCACTAGTTGTTGAAATAAATATCTTATCAGGTCCACTGGGGCTGCCACATGCACTGTATGATATGGGTTAGCATGTAGTGCCTGAGTTCCTTGGTTACCTATACTAAGAAGAAGGCAATTTTCTCCAAAGGCGAATAACGGGTTTATATTCAAGGAACATTTTGCTCACATAATAGATAACCTCTTCTTTCCCTTCTATTGTCTAGGCTAACATGGCCCAATAGCAGTAGAAGTTGTTGTGAGACATAGGATGAGAGGAATGCTAGGCTGTGGGGCTACTAGCACTTGTGAGTCAGCACTAGTGAATTAGACAAGTATTCCTTGATCTTATCAAATGCCTCGTGGCACTCCTGATTCCATTTTGGCTTTACCCCTTTCTAAGATGAACTAGGACTTGTAGGTCTTCAAGGTGAACTAGAGCATGTAAGTACTCAAAGTGAACTGAGAAACATATTATAGCCCAAACAAAAAGAAGCATAAATAATATTAGAATAGTGAGAAGAGAGATTATCAAATAAGAGGACTTTCTTACTAATGTTTGGCATAGCTATTCTACAAGCAAGGAAGAGAAGATACAAACTCATCATTTGATCAAAGGAATCCATGTCACCATCATATAGGCCTCTAACTCCATCATTTTTTCCTGTATTAGATGACGATGAATGATAGAATGTGCAGTCATAACTTCTAAGGGAACAGATAATCAAAATTACATCCATAGGAGGTTGTTCCTCTAATGCAAAGTGAAACCAAGATAGGAATGTTAGTTAGAATTAAGATCATATTACTCAGCGAAGCAGACTAGTAATAAATAAAAGAAGCATAAACTACACATAGGCTCGAAAACTAGCAACAATATTGTTGAAAATGCGTTAAAAAAACCTTTCTCCTCCACTAGTTAATTTACAAATCAGGCCATAACAAATTGTTACTATAAATAGATGCCTTGACAGAGACCATAAACAATACATTGCTTAAGTTGTTGTTCCATGTCTATCAGTCACCAAGTACAAAAGCAAGTTTAATGGAATATCATATCCACCCAAGACTACATCATCCGGGATGGAAGAGGCATGCTTAAATATTCACATTGTAAATTTACTTGTGATTTATTAGGCCACAATATTTCATCTTTCCAAATACTCACACCAAAACTCAAAAAATGTCACTTGTGCACATCCTCTTAACAAATCTCAAGCCTGAAAAACTGAGGCCAAGTCTAGATATTGGAGCAACTATTTAGCCTCTAACCCAACAATTCAAATCCAATATAAATAAGATAATGGCAATGACAAAGAGAGAGATTTTTTAAATTTTTAATTAAGGTTGTATTCAACAATAGCGTTTTGGGCAGCGTTTAGTGTTTTGACCAGGCTAATATACTAATTAGTTAATTTTTAATATTCGGTACACTAATATTTTGACTAGCATTTTAAGTAGTGTTTAGCGGTTTAAGCAGCGTTTTTGAAAAACTAAATGTATTAACGTTTGACATTTAAAAGTAGTGTTTCATATTTTTTAGCCAAAAAATATCCTTCAAAAATTTTATCTTTGGAAATTATCTATATCATTTTATGTCAATTTATATTAATCAGCTAGCATAACAGTTAAATTTACCAAACAAATTAGTTTCAACCGCTCATCTAAACAGCTAAATTAGAAACGCTATCCGCTGTCTAAACAACTATCTGTTACCTAAATTACTATCTGCTACCTAAACAGCTAATTTTGCCGAACAAGACCTAAAAAAGAGAAGCTTTAGAGAGAGGCGAAGTGGGTTTGATTTATCTATGCTATCATAGATGGGTTCCTCACAATTGGCTGAGAACCTTCAATAACACTAATGCTAGAAACCCCCCTCAACAGCCCTCCAAGAGCCCTAATAGCATTTACAAAAGGTCAAGTGCTGATTACCTTGCGGTATTTCAGCAATTTGCTCTACTTTAACTTCATTCGCATGAAAGTCACAATCAAGAAGGAAACCAAATCGATTTTATCAACAATAGCTAATAATTGGCCAAATGAGCAATACCAAGTGATTATCCAATTCTTAGCATCTACGACAAAGAGAAAGAAATAGGTTGAAACTTGTATCGTGATGCCTAGTCTAGAGGATGAAGAGTGGAATGGTCAAGTGAAGGCTTGTCAATTTCATTGCTTATGGCTAAGTTTCATCACAGGACATCAATTTACTATATTTCAACAAACTTTTAGCATAAACAGTAAACAATGAAAGTAAACATATGATTCTAAACTTATCAAGCATTTTTGGGCATTTCAAGTGCACCAGAGTTATCGCTATAAACCCTAAACCCTTAATGAGGATCAAATATCAGGAAAAAGCATGAAATTACTCTACATAAAAGGGTCCTTAGAGATGGGGATGACAGAGTTGAAGTTTTATGATTGAATAATTAGGTAAAAAGAAATCCAAATTAACTCGAAAATCAATGCCAAAGAGGGATTCATAGAAGGTTAACCTTACCAGGGAAATGTACACCATGGATGACCAAGCGAAGGCGTATCAATATTCATTGTTTATGGCTCACAATTCATCGTGCGTCTGTCGTGCAAGGCGTTTCAACTGGTCATAATATAGCAATTATGACAGTCCACAGCAACAGATTCATTGAAGTTTCCCAATGAATCTGATTCAGTCACCGGTGGACACAAGATTGCAAGTGAAAGATCTACAACTACCTATGCAATTAGTGACAGAGAAAGGCTTTTATCAAAATGTGTAAGTTTGGGGAATGGGCCTTCAATCGGTGGAGTTGCTAGCTGGGGCTAGGTTAAATTATTTTATATTTTTTCCTTTTTCTCTTTAAGAAGAATGATGGAAATTGTGGGATATGAGCCTACATCCCGATCCCAAGGCCAGAAAATGCAAAAGGCATAAAATAAGTTATGGCATCCGCTTGCTAGTGTTGTTTAATCTAAGTAGTGCAATAGTTATGTGCTACTGTTGCAATAAGTAAAAACTTTAGGCAACAACAGAAAATCTCTATTTTAATATTTTTTTAGAGTGTTGCCTCATTGATTTTGCCATCGGATGCTTTTCTTGTATTGCATTCTTGGATTTGTTTATTTCTTTTGACACATCCATAAGACTATGTCCATAATAAAGTGATCACAAAATCTATCACTTTCTTGTATATTTCAATGCCCTTATAAAACTGGCTCACTAATAAGTGGTCACCAATAATATTTCTCTAGTTATTTTCCTTACTAATATAAAACTATAAATTCATGACAAACAATTTTTGCATGAAACTAGAAAATTTAAAGTTTTAATAAATTTATTTCTAGTAGAGGCCACTTTTAATTTGAAGTAGGTGGTCTAATGGTAGCTCTCCCCATCCATTAGAACATACCTTCTTTCCGGATCCATTGTCATGGTTCATAGCCATGGAGTCATTTTTAATAATCTCCACTTAAGATATCCAGGATCATAATCTATTCAAAAAGAACCTTTGCCTTCTTGAAAGCTAAATTCAATGTCTCTTAGCAATGCCTTCGCTTTAACAATTTAATTAAAAGAAGGAATTTTGGTATTTTCTATAGAATTAAGGGTTTGTACATTTCCTTTAAAATATAGTAGCGATTCTAAAACTGAAAATCTAATTTATTCTATCACATAACTTCATGGAACCTCTACTTTGAGAAAGCTAATCTGATACATCCGTCAAAAGAGAGTAGTTGTAGGGTGAAAGCCAAGTGAGCCCCACGGAGCCCTAAGTCGACCACCACATGTTTTCAATGACCCCATACATTTATGGAGCAGTCTCCCGTACTCGAACCTCTGTAGCTCGAAGGGCACAACTTTATGGAATCCTTGAGGTATTTTCTAGGCTGCTTCCATTCCTTCATCAGCATGGTCAATACCAAGCTTGTTCTTCCACGACTTCCTCATACTAGCTCCTACAAGCTGCCTACTAGCTTGATTCAACTTCATGTTACTTTTTATCCCTTATTTTTCCTTACCTCCAAACTATTGAGTATTTTGAGATAATCTAAATCAACTTCGCCAAAACAGAATTCCTCCTCATAGATACTTCCAAATTTTGGCAACAAATGGCTTTAATTTAGAATTTTGTTGTTCCATGGTTGAGTGCTTAGATGATAGTGATAAATTAGTTATTATTGTGATGAAATTAAGAGGTGCATTTTGGGGTCGTTGATGTGATTATCATGCATGTAAGGTTTTCACGTCTAATTAGCGAATTAAAGTAATTCAACGTAGACCTAATTTCAACCACATTGTTGTATAGATGGCCACATATTTTATAGAGCAATCTACTCACCCCAATCCTCTATAGTTCCAAGCGCACACCTTCATGGCATCTTTGAGGCATTTTCTAGATTGCCTCTATTCCTTCTACAGCATAATCAAAAGCATGAGATGCTTGTTCTTCCATGACTTTTTTAGTCGGGCTCTTATGAGCGCTGTCCACTGGCTTGATTCAACTACATGTTGCTCTTCATCTCCTATTATTCTCTTCTTCACCTCCAAACTAGTGAGCAGTTTGAGCAATCCAAATCAACTTATTAAAAATAGAATTCCTCCTAAGACACTACCAAGTTCTAGCAACAAAACAACTTTTCTTTCGATCCTCGTTTCTGAAAACCATGATTGTACATTTCAGTTAAATCAAGTTCACTTTCCATAATTTAAACTTTTGCTCTTGAGTTTATCGCTTTCCATACTTCCAACAAGGGGTTGGGTTTAGCTCTAAATTGTCGAATTGAGCATTGTAAAGACAGTTTATTATGCAAAATTAGTTTACTGTTCTTAAAATTAAAATATTTTTTAAATTAAGCCAACTGACGATCAACTTGTTTAGGCAACAAAAGTATAGCGACAGAGAATAAAAGTGACCCACTAGCTAAATGAAATTATGTTATAAATTAGCGGTTTGGAGGTGCTCTTCACTAGCTATGATCCTAAAGCTATTATTTCTCTTTCCATTTAGGCCATGCTTGCAACTAGGAAAATTAGGTAGAAATTAAAGAAAGAAAATTAGGAAATGACTTGTTTTTCTCGTGTTTGGTTTAAAAAAATTGCAAATGAAAGAAAAAGGAAGGAAAATTTGGTAGAAAAGTGGTTAAATGTAACATATAAAATTTTCTTTACATCTCTTCTTTGTTGATGATAGTGTGATTTTCATTGGGGTCAATATAGGGGTGGCAAGCAAGCTTAGGGAGCTTATTGACACTTCTGAGATGGGCTCAGGACACAGAATAAACGCTGGTAAATGGGAAGTTGTCTTTAATAAGAACATTTCTTAGGAGGAAAGGGATGAGATTCTCTATACCCGAAAGATTGATGTATCTCCCAAGGGTTAATACTCAAACTCAATTTAAGGGTAAAAGTTGAAAACTAAGAGAGAATACAATCAAAGGAAACTCAAGGAAAGTGGTACGTAATATGCTGGTTGTGAGGCAACAAACACATGAGGTAGGGGATGGAAATTAGAATCAAGGGATTCTAATTGAGAAAAGAAACTAGATGTATTTGTGGGTGAAGAACACGAACATTCAAAGCTGAATTTAAGAGTTACGCAAACCGAAATTCAAGCAAAAGAACGAATGTAGCCGTGTATAATTGGATGAATAATGGATAGTCTAAACTCTCACTTAAATACAGAAACACCACTAAGTTTGAGTTTAGGCCGTTAAATTTAATTAGGATACAGAAACACCACCTAATTAAGAGTTAAGACTTACTTGATCACCACCTTAATCGGCCTAATTAAGGATAAGCAAGTGAAGTGTTTAAGGAGAAACAAGAGCAATGCTCTCAATTCTGGTTTTAATTCAAATCTCATATATCTTACGAAGTGGCCGTGTGTAGCTCTTAAGTACAAGCCTAGCAAGCATGCAACTTAGCAAGTACACACCTAAGCTTTCCTTCCTATGAAGGAAAGGTCTTAACTTAAGCTAATCCTCACGGTCAGAACTAACCGTGTACAAACCTTGCTTAGACCTAATCTAATTACATTCAAAACATTAAGGAAAGCAAAACAAATGATGTTTACATCTTAATCATGCTTATTTAAGCTTAACACAACCAGATTATCTAGCAAATGGCAAGGGGGCAGCCGTAAAGTAGAACCACTTTTCGGCTAGCCAATGAGCTTCAAGGAACATCTTTTGCTGCCTTTGCTTCCCATTGGTTGTTCTTTTCACGATTAATTCCTTTTGCAGCTTATTATCACCCTTCTAGATGCCTTGGGGTGTGTGCCACTCCAGCTTGAAAGGAGAAAGCCCACGAATGAAGGTAATTCAGCTGGGTTGCATCAAACCGGGTTCACGGTTAGTTTTAACCCGGTATTCAAACCTGAATTAAGCTTAACAAAAGTGAGCATGATTTTGTTTGCAGGCCATGGGGGGAAACCTTAGGGTGTGCACAAATCCCCTGCAAAGAAATCAAGGTTAAACCATGTTTAAGTAAGATAATTCTACTAAAACATTTACCCGTGTAGTTTTGAACCAAAACTGGTCGGTTTGACAAAATGACCTGATCTCTTTACTTCCTTTAGGTATGATTGGAATTCAATGCTTGGACTTGAAAGTAGACATCTTGGGAAATCCAAAAAGGTAAAATTCCAAGGCCTAAACCAAAATGTAGCTTAAGAAATGAGATGAACAAGACCGGGTACATTCTGGTTCTGCTGGGCAGTTTAGATACCTTGGGTTTAATGGCTAATTTGAATGGGTAAATGAAGTCCAAATGGGATGAAACTTGTTTTGGCACAAACCTGACTTCCAGAACTTCAATCCCAATGAAAAATATTGGACTTAAACCTCAAAGAGCCTTAAGTAATTAAGCACTCAAAAAGGGGTTTGCTGCTGACTTAAACCCGTGACCTGTTGTTTTATTAATTAAACAAACTAAGGATGATTTATTCATCCTTTGGCCACAAAAATGAAATTACCTAGATTGCTTTGTTTCTTTAAATCAAGGAGCATGGAGCGATTTCCATCATCCTCCCCTTGTTGAAAAGGATTTGTCCACAAATCAGACTAGGTAATTACCTCCTCTTCTTGCTTCAGTTTTGCTTGGAATAAAATCAGCCATTCAAATAAGTCTCTCTTGAACTTAGAGACTCTTGTTCTTTCATTCCCCTTGCTGGCTTGAATGGAGTATGTAGGGACTCTTCAGACTTCGAACCACTTCCTCAATTGCTCTTAATTCAAAATTAGGAGCTTCAAGTATTGGTTCACCAAAACTGAGAAAAAGATTGAGATGCTCATGGCTCTTTTGTGGGTGGTTCGAGCTCAATGCAAGCATTTCACCTATTTCTGTTCTTGCGTCGACTTCTCCTAGATTGTTTGCCACTTCCTTCTCTATATCTTCATCCTCTTTCTTTATGACCTTTTCTTGACCCTCCTTATTTTCTTCCTCCATTGCTGCCTCCCATTCGGCCAAGGAAATAATTTCCTTGTTGGGGCAGTCCGAGGGTGCGTAACCAAGACCTTGGCACTTAAAACACCTTATAGGGTTTAAAGGGCTGGGGTTAGGCCTATTTGGAGGGACTAGGCTTTTCCCGGACAGCAACTCATGCTGTCTCATGAGTGCATCAAATCTTTCTTTCAAACTCATGCTAGAACTCATGGTAGAACCGGATGTGTATGGGGCTAATTTGTGGATGTGTTTTAGGAAGTGTGTTTGGAGTGGCTTTCGGGCGTGTGGGGGTTGGTTTCAGGCCAGGATGAAACTTCCTCTGACTCCAGGATTGATGTATCTCCCAAGGGTTAATACCCAAACTCAATTTAAGGGTAAAAGTTTAAAACCAAGAGAGAATACAATCAAGGAAAACTCAGGGAAAGTGGTACGTAATATGTTGGTTATGAGACAGCAAACATGTGAGGTGGGGGATGGAAATTAGAATCAAGGGATTCTAATTGAGAAAAGAAACTAGATGTATTTGTGGGTGAAGAACACGGACATTCAAAGCTGAATTTAAGAGTTATGCAAACTGAAATTCAAGCTGAAGAACGAATGTGGCCGTGTATAATTGGATGAATAAAGATAGTCTAAACTCTCACTTAGATACAGAAACACCACTGAGCTTGAGTTTAGGGCCCTTAACTTTCATTAGGATACAGAAACACTACCTAATTAAGAGTTAATACTTACTTGATCACCACCTTAATCAACCCAATTAAGGACAAGCAAGTGAAGTGTTTAAGGGGAAATAAGAGCGATGCTCTCAATTCTGGTTTTGATTCAAATCTCATATATCTTACAAAGTGGCCATGAGTAGCTCTTAAGTACAAGCCTAGCAAGCATGCAACGACACACCTAAGCTTTCCTTCCTAGGAAGGAAAGGTCTTAACTTAAGCTAATCCTCACGGTTAGAACTAACCGTGTACAAACCTTGCTTAAACCTAATCTAATTACATTCAAAACATTAAGGAAAGCAAAACAAATGATGCATCTTAATCATGCTTATTTAAGCTTAATATAACCAGATTATCTAGCAAATGAAAAGGGGGCGGCCGTAAAGTAGAACCACTTTTCGGCCAGCCAATGAGCATCAAGGAACATCTTTTGCTACCTTCGCTTCCCATTGATTGTCCTTTTCAAGATTAATTCCTTTTGCAACTTATCATTGCCCTTCTAGATGCCTTGGGGGGTGTGCCACTCCAGCTTGAAAGGAGAAAACCCACAGATGAAGGTAATTCAGCAGGGTTGCATCAAACCGGGTTCGCGGTCAGTTTTAACCAAAGTGAGCATGATTTTGTTTTCAGGCCATGGGGGGAAACCTTAGGGTGTGTACAAAACCCCCTGTAAAGAAATCAAGGTTAAACCATGTTTAAGTAGGGAAATTCTACTAAAACATTTAACCGTGCAGTTTTGAACCAAAATTGGTTGGTTTGCTAAAATGACTTAATCTCTTTGCTTCCTCTAGGTATGATTGGACTTCAATGCTTGGAACTGAAAGTAGACATCTTGGGAAATCCAAAAAGATAAAAATCCAAGGCGTAAACCAAAATGTAGCTTAGGAAATGAGATGAACAAAATCGGGTACATTCTGGTTCTACTGGGCAGTTTGGATCCCTTGGGTTTATTGGCTAATTTGAATGGGTAAATGAAGTCCAAATGGGATGAAACTTATTTTGGTGCAAAGCTGGCTTCCTGAGCTTCAATCCTAATGAAAAATATTGGACTTAAACCTCAAAGAGGCATAAGTAATTAAGCACTCAAAAATGGAATTGTTGCTGACTTAAACCCGTGACCTGCTGTTTTATTAATTAAACAAACCAAGGATGATTTATTCATCCTTTGGCCACAAAAATGAAATTACCTAGATTGCTTTGTTTCTTTAAATCAAGGGGCATGGAGGGATTTCCATCATTCTCCCCTTGTTGAAAAGGATTTTTTCACAAATCAGATTAGGTAATTACCTCCTCTTCTTGCTTCAGTTTTGGCTGGAATAAAATCAGCCATTCAAATAAGTCTCTCTTGAACTTAGAGACTCTTGTTCTTTCATTCCCCTTGCTGGTTCAGATCGTGTACATAGGGGACTCCTCAGACTTGCTTTGAACCACTTCCTCAAATGCTCTTAATTCAGAAATAGGAGCTTCAAGTATCGGTTCACCAAAATGGAGAAAAAGGTTGAGATGCTCATGGCTCTTTTGTGGGTGGTTCGAGCTCAATGCAAGCATTTCACCTATATCTGTTCTTGCCTCCACTTCTCCTAGATTGTTTGCCACTTCCTTCTCTATATCTTCATCCTCTTTCTTTATGAGCTTTTCTTGACCCTCCTTATTTTCTTCTTCCATTGTTGCCTCCCATTCGGCTAAGGAAATGATTTCCTTGCTGGGACAGACCGAGGGTGCGTGACCAAGACCCTAGCACTTAAAACACCTTATAGGGCTTAAAAGGCCAGGGATAGGTCTATTTGGAGGGACTAGGCTTTCCCCGAACAGCAACTCATGCTACCTCATGAGTGCATCAAATCTTTCTTCCAAACTCATGCTAAAACTCAGGGTAGAACCCGATGTGTATAGGGCTAATTTGTAGATGTGTTTTAGGAAGTGGCTTTGGAGTGGCTTTGGGGCGTGTGGGGGTTGGTTTCAGGCCAAGATGAAACTTGCTCTGATACTAAGATTGATATATCTCCCAAGGGTTAATACTCAAACTCAATTTAAGAGTAAAAGTTTAAAACCAGGAGAGAATACAATCAAGGGAAACTCAAGGAAAGTGGTACGTAATATGCTGGTTGTGAGGCAGCAAACATGTGAGGTAGGGGATGGAAATTAGAATCAAGGGATTCTAATTGAGGAAAGAAACTAGATGTATTTGTGGGTGAAGAACACGGACATTGAAAGCTGAATTTAAGAGTTATGCAAACTTAAATTCAAGCTAAAGAATGAATGTAGCCACGTATAATTGGATGAATAAAGATAGTCTAAACTCTCACTTAGATACAGAAACACCACTGAGCTTGAATTTAGGGCCCTTAACTTTCATTAGGATACAGAAACACTACCTAATTAAGAGTTAATACTTATGTGATCACCACCTTAATCAGCCTAATTAAGGATAAGCAAGTGAAGTGTTTAAGGGGAAATAAGAGCAACGCTCTCAATTCTGGTTTTGCTTCAAATCTCATATATCTTACAAAGTGGCCATGTGTAGCTCTTAAGTACAAGCCTAGCAAGCATGCAACCTAGCAAGTACATACCTAAGCTTTCCTTCCTAGGAAGGAAAGGTCTTAACTTAAGCTAATCCTCACGGTTAGAAGTAACCGTGTACAAACCTTGCTTAAACCTAATCTAATTACATTCAAAACATTAAGGAAAGCAAAACAAATGATGCTTACATCTTAATCATGCTTATTTAAGCTGAATACAACTAGGTTATCTAGCAAATGGAATGGGGGTAGCCGTAAAGTAGAACCACTTTTCGGCTAGCCAATGAGTTTCAAGGAACATCTTTTGCTGCCTTTGCTTCCCATTGGTTGTTCTTTTCAAGATTAATTCCTTTTGCAACTCATCGTCTCCCTTCTAGATGCCTTGGGGTGTGAGCCACTCTAGCTTGAAAGGAGAAAACCCATAGATGAAGGTAATTCAGCTGGGTTGCATCAAACCGGGTTCACGGTCAATTTTTACCCGATATTCAAACCTGAATTAAGCTTAACAAAAGTGAGCATGATTTTGTTTTCAAGCCATGGGGGGGAAACCTTAGGGTGTGTACAAACTCCCTGCAAAGAAATGAAGATTAAACCATGTTTAAGTAGGGTAATTCTACTAAAACATTTAACCGTACAGTTTTGAACCAAAACTGGCCGGTTTGACAAATGGACTTGATCTCTTTACTTCCTCTGGGTATAATTGGAATTTAATGCTTGGACCTGAAAGTAGACATCTTGGGAAATCTCAAAAGGTTAAAAATCCAAGGCTTAAACCAAAATATAGCTTTAAGAAATGAGATGAACAAAACTGGGTACATTCTGGTTCTGCTGGGTAGTTTGGATACCTTGGGTTTATTGGCTAATTAGAATGGGTAAATGAAGTCCAAATGGGATGAAACTTATTTTGGTGCAAAGCTAACTTCCTAAACTTCAATCCCAATGAAAACTATTGGACTTACACCTCAAAGAGGCTTAAGTAATTAAGCACTCAAAAGCGGGCTTGCTGCTAACTTAAACCCATGATCTGCTGTTTTATTTATTAAACAAACTAAGGATGATTTATTCATACTTTGGCCACCAAAATGAAATTACCTAGATTGATTTGTTTCTTTAAATCAAGGGGCATGGAGGGATCGCCATCAAAGATTACAGAGGTGGAACATTATGCAAAGTACCTTAGCCTTCCTACCACCCTAGGATGCTCTAAGAAAATGATCTTTGCATGTGTAGAGGAGTCAGTTTGGAAGACAATTCAGGGGTACGAAGTGAAACAATTGCCATAACTAAGGAAGGATGCTCCCTTAAAGGTAGTTGCTCAGGCTGTACTGATATAGATAATGAGCATCTTCAGATTGACGAATGGTTATTTTGAAGAGATTCATGCTATCAGTTCTCACTTTTGGTGGAGTTCATTGGACACGAAAAGAAGAATACATTGGCACATTTGGGTGTCTTCACGATTACCGGAATCCATCGGAGGAACGGGCTTCAGGGACCTCTATGTACTCTTAATGAGGCTTTGCTTGCAAAGCAACATGGAGGCTTTTACAGGATGATAACTCTTTGTTGCACCATGTCTTTAAATCCTATTTTTCCAAAATTGGTTTTCTGGAAGCTTATCGTAGATAAAGGCTAAGCTTCACTTGGAGTTTTCTGAGGGAGGGGCAAAAGTCTACTAATGGAGGAGCACAAACGGCGGATAGGAGATGGGAAAAGGGTAGGGTTTGAGACAATTTATGGGTTCAAGTTGATACATCCATGACAATTCCATTCACAGATATTATTTTAACCCAAATCTTCGCATTTGTAACCTCATTGAAGAGTCAAATAAGCTACAGAAGTAGGTTGACCTTACAAGAGACTATTTTATAGGAAGTGCCTAGTAACATTCTCAGCATGTCGTTGACCTTTATAGGGGGCAAGGATGTGTGGTTTTGGTGGTCACAGAAGTGGGGCTTGTTTATAGTCAAGGCAATCCATTGGCTGGGAAGACTATTGTGGTGGCTTACCAACATCCTGAGGGAGGAATAGATATTGCTTGGTGGAGGAAGGTTTAGGGTTTAGATGTTACCTCGAAGCTGAAGCATTTTATTTATAATGCTTTTAATGGTTATCTGATAGTCCGACAGAGTTAAAAAAGAGGCGAATACTCAATGATCGGACAAGCTCAATCTGCAAACATCCAACTCTCTACTCGATGCCATCTTTGAGAGTGCTCATGTTACTAATGCCTGAAAGTCTAGTACTCTAGTGTTTTTTATCAGGTACATGACTGTGCTCCCACTACTTGTTTCATTGATCAAGTCATATGGACATGGGATAGACCTAAAAGAGAGGAGTTTAAATCTTTCTTTGCGGGGGTGGAGGCTTCCTAGTCGGTAACAAATCTAGTGCTCAAGTGTTTGGTCATCAAAAGTGACCAAATAAATGCTTGGTCATCAAAAGTGACCAAATAAATGCTTCTGCTCACTTAATTTTTACTCATATTCAAGATTATTTTCTGGGTTTCATTTAGTTTGTGATTTTTGTAGGAAATAAGGATTCAATAAAATAATGGGCATGAAAAATAAGTAACAAAGAGATAGAACCGAAAAATGAGATCTGAATGCAAATTTCATTAATTTGGACCAGCAGCTCACTTCTTTAATCTAGCATTTATCCGACCCAAGTGCACAACCCAAATGTCTACCCATCACCAAGCAATAAAAAAGAGAAGAGAGTTAGAAGAGAAAGAAAGGTCCAAATGTGACTCAATAAGAGTAGTAGCCCAGTCCAAATTGTTGTCTTTTCTCTTACCTACCAGCTACTGCAGAAAAATAAGGCAGAAACAGCAAGGCTCGGTGAGTGGTAAGCCCACGGCCCGACCCTACATCTAACCCGCTGCCTTCCTCAGCTTGCTAATGTTGTCTTCCCTGGCATAGCAGACCGCAGCAAGTGACAGCCTACCCCACGTGTGACTTCAGTGTGCCAACACTAGTAGCCCAAGCCTAGTCACATAGCTCTAGCTCAAGAATTGTTTCCTTTGGCTCAGCATGCGCATAGTCTAATATTGTACGTCTGATGAAGGAAATCAGTATAGTAGCTGGATATCTTCATGGAACGAGCAAGTTGTCTAATTCTTCCTCTCATGACTTATGCACATATTAGAAATTAGGATGTTAGTGTGCACTTTCTGGCAATTGGATACCGGGGAGAAGGCAAACAAGCAAGCTCCTAGGGGCTTATTTTGTAAAATCAGAGAAGGTGATTAAATTCATAATTTGAAAGTTGGTTGTGTACGCGTGAAATAAGAATATTGCAATTTGGAAAGTTTTGTATGCCAGCAGTGGTGTAAATAAAGGTCTTAGGGGTACCTGAAAAATCATCAATTTCTCTCTCTCTCAATTCTAGCATTAGTTCTAGCAATTCTAGACATTATTGTAACTACAGAAATTTTTTTCAAGTTGAGTTTCTCTTCAAATTTTCTTTAGTTTTAATTTAATTTTAAGTGTATTAGTTCTAGTATTATTTTTTTAGTTTAAGTTTTCATTCAATTCTTGTAGTTTCAATTTTTGTTTGATTTTAGCTTCTCCAAAAATTCTCCCCATCAAAGTTTCGATTTTGACTTTTTCCTTAGGCTTTTGCTGGACATTGAAGTTTCATGATTGACACTTATTGAAGATTCTAGAATTCTCTAATTTGTCTGTATTGGTTATGGTTATTATCGAAGGTTCATATTTTCTCTATTGGTGTTCTTGATTATAGCTCATAATTTTTTTTGTCTATTAATTGTATATAATCAAGGTAATCTCTTTCTTCTCTCTTAAATTGTGATAGTTTTTATTTCAACTTCATGCTATATTTTTATGTTAGATTTCTATGAGATTCTTTGCTATTCTTCCTAATTAATTTTAGTTAGGTGGTTTAGTTTACTTTAGTTTAGCAGTTTGATACTAATAATTGAATTCAACTCATCTTTGTGGGCGACCCCTATAGTGCCACAACTGCGGCTGTACACCTGTGGCTTAATTTTACAATTTTTGAGATATAACAAGTTTTGGGCATTGATGTCGGAAAGATGGTGTTGAAATTGATTTCTAGTTAAATTGTTACTTGCTTTGAATAGTAGTAGTAATTTAGTTTTTTTGTTAGTCTTTCAATTGTTTACTTTATTTGCTTTAAGTGGTTTAAATTAGTTGTTTCTGTTTAATTTAGTAGTTGTTTTAATTCAGTATTTTAATTTAGTTATTTAATTTAGTTGTTTAATAGTTGCTTTATTTGGTTTACCAGCTTTGGTTCTTTAATTTAGTTGTTTTAATTTAGTAGTGCAATTGAGTTTATGTTCATCATCTCTTTAAACATTTGATCTCTATTGCTTTTTAAAAAAAATTTTGAAAAAATAATAAAACCCAAAAAAAATGAAAGGGGTTTTGGTTGCATGGCTGGTTGGGCTGGGGATCCTAATAGTAAGTGCTGACATATATTAGAAACCAACCTAGACATCAGTAGTGAATCAGAACCCACGTATGCTACGCATGACCAAGTGCGAACTATGACCAAGGATGCTTGACGACATCCTTTCCTACTTAGGACTACTGAACCATCATGTTTTTATATACCGGCCCTAGAGAGTATTACACTTGAACTCAAGCCCCAATAGACGCATATGCTTCATACGTTCTTAGTTATAGAGGATCCTTACCTATTTTTGCGAGGGTTTGAAGAGGCTTGTTCCATAACATGCTACCCTAATGTGCCTGTTGATACTATGCAATTAAAATTTATTCCCTTTACTTTAAAAGACAATACTAAGAACAGCCTGCTAGGAAGCTCCATTGACAATTGGGATTGATTTGTGTGGGTCTTTCTGTGAAAATACTTGCCCAATAGTAAAACTGTTGAGCTAATGAATAAAATTAATCAATTCATGCAAGCAGACAGGGAGTCATTTTGGAGGTATCTTAATAGATTTAAAAACCTCTTATCTCAATTGCCTCACCATGGTTTAGATCAAACCCATTTATGGAAATTATTTATGAAGGTCTTGACCAACAGAACATGACAATAGTGGAGTCAATGCATCAAGGGAGATTTCTTTGTAAGAGCCCTAATGATGCTTAGAAATTGCTAGAGAATCTAGTTCAAAAAACCATGCAGTAGGAAACCATTAAAGGTGACAGCTTGAACTAGGTATAGAGGGGCCAGGGGTAGTGTGCGTGTTGTGTCTTACTTAGTCACCCTGACCCTAGATTTTTTGCCCTTGAAAACATGATAAAGGGGTTGGTTCTTCAACAATCTAACTTCCCGAACTCCCAAGATGTGCTTCTAATGTCATGCATAGGATCATACTTTGACCAAGTGCTCCTCTTTTGCTCACCAATTGGCCTCAGGCCAAGTACAGGTTAACATAGCTTGCCATATACAAAAGAATGACTATTATGCTCCTACTTTTAATCTTAGGTGGTGTAATAACTCCAATTTTTCTTCAAGTAGTGGACCTAATGCAGTAGTGCCTAACCAGTATGGAGGGTTTATTGGAAACTCCTCCCGAACTATGCTGAGGCCAAGCTACCAAGGTGATCTCGATGCATTTAGGTAGCTAGCATCTCCTCCTCCTTTTATCACATATATTGCCTAGTCTCAGCCTCCTCCTAGTTATGGTGAACTTGATAAATATAAAGGAGAATTAAAAGTGACATGAAAAGGATGTTGAGAGAGAGTAATGAAAGAATGTTCAGAGTAATGACAAAGCAATTTTTTCTAGTTTGTTGTAGTGAACATGGATAAAGGTAACTTTCCTAGTTAGCCTAAGACCAACCCTAAGGATGGATCTCCTCTAGCTCAGTTCCTGATGACTTGAGAAAAGTCAATGTTATTATAACTTTAAGGTCAAGATGAGAAGTTGACAATCTTTTGGGTAATAACTTACATAAAACATCTAATTCATCCCCATCCTCATCTTTCATAAAACATCTAATTCACCCCAATCCTCACCTTTTATTGTTCCCCCTAGCACTATTGATGATTCTGGAGAGCCTAAAGAGCATGAATCCACTAAAAAGGACCAAACCCATATTGATGAGATCAAGGAAACCTTCTTCTAGGTCAAGATTAACATCCCCCTCTTAGATGTCATCTAGTAGATGCCCCCATATGCCAGATTTCTGAAAGAGTTTCACGCTACTAAGGGGGTAACTACTATGCCTAAGAGAGCCTTCTTAGCCTTTAATGTTAGCTCAATTATATTTAGTCCTGTCAAGTGAAAGGACTCAAGTTACCCTACCATTTCTATACTGATAGGTGACCAGACCACCATAGAGTTTTACTAGACTTAGAAGCTAGTGTAAACTTGCTCTCATTTACTATATATGACTTAAACTAGATGATGTAATAACTGAGGAATTCAAAACATAGTTAATTATTAAAATCAATAATTTTATTAACTATGCTCGTTATATAAGCTATATTAGGTTAATATTTACATGTTAATTGAGACTATTAATTAAAGTGATTTGGTTTCAAAATTTTCTCAATTAGTGGTGGTGTGGAATTATGAAAAAAAGGTTGAAACTAGGCCGACTCCAAGTGGCGCAAGATTAACAAGGCCTAAAATAAGGTTCGGTACAGTTAAGATGAGCATTTCCTTTTTGGAAGATAGGAACCAAATGAAAAAAAAAAAATTCCAAAAAGCGAAAAAGGGGCTGAAGCCCCTAGCTTCGCGAAGGGACAACCACAAAGGGGGGTCTGCTGTTTGGCCCTTGACGACCCCCACCACCGTGAACCAGAGAGAGAGAGAGAGAGAGAGAGAGAGGAGAGGGTCGCAGCGACGGGGCGCTGGTCACAGCTGCCACCTGATTCGCACGACGTAAAGCCCGACTGGTGTGAGAGATAGAGAGAAAGAGACTAAGCAAGGAGAGCGAGAGGAAAGTTAGTGGGGAGGCTCAACGGCGGTTAGGCGTCGACAACGGTGACACTTGGTGGTGATGTGCCTCTACTGGTGGTGTAATACCCCAAGTGTGGTTTAAAAGGATCGAAGTGACTACTTATATCACCAAAAGTGCACCTTTCTTTTCGGGAAGCCCACTCTTAAGAACTCCACAGTTAAGCGTGCTTGTTAGGGAGCAATCTTGGCATGGGTAACCTCCTGAAAAGTTTTCTAGGCATCGTGTGAGCGAAGGACAAAACACCTAGGAAAAACTTGTGGTGATTTGTGGGGCCAGTTGACAATTCTTGAAGCCGTTCCTTGTAACTGTCCGCGGTGCGTGAGGGGCCGAGGCGTTATAAATGGTATCAAAGCTGACTCGCGACCATGAGCTGTGCCAGTGGGCAGGAGCCTTAGGCAGTCACCTAATGGGACAAAGATACTGGTTATGGACCATCGGTCAAGAGGACTTGTAAGTCAGTTGATTAGTGAAGCACAACAAGGATGTTATGCGCTTCAAGTGGGAATGATTGCAATACTCCGAGTGTGGCTTAAAAGGATAAAAGTGACTACTTATACCACCAAAGGTGCACCTTTCTTTTTGGCAAGCCCACTCTTAAGAAATCCATAGTTAAGAGTGCTTTCTGGGAATCAATCTTGGGATGGGTGATCCCCTGGGAAGTTTCCCAGGCAGCGTGTAAGCGAGAACGAAATACGCCGGAAAGGCTTGTGGTAATTTATGGGGCCAGTCGATGATCCTTGAAGCCATTCTTGGTAACTGTCCACGACTCGAAAGGGGTTTGGGCGTTACACTCGTGGACCTGTCAGCTAACTGAAGAATTCTATTGGTAGGGCTCAACTCAACTATAAGATCCTACCCCCTAGGGTTAGAAGTGTTAGTGACTTCTTAAATCTTTGAACGAAACAGACAGAGTTCCACTAAAAAATTAACCATATCCCAGACTTAAAGCCTTATATTAGGTCCCTACAATGATAAAAACATAAAGAACACACAAACAAGCTCGATGGCTATACGCCGGAGACGACAACTCTACAGACCACAAATCCAGAACACACTAAGTATAAAAATCAATGAAAGGGATAAGTAAAAGATACAGATCAACGGATCATACATCCAGGGCATTAGGGTTTATATCCCATAATCTCCAACATCAACTGAGCCAAAGGGCCGGCTATTCAGACAGTTGGCCCATACATCCATTCAGAGTGACTTCTAGACAATATACGTTATATGAATTACAACAATTAACTTACATATACTTAATAACTTCAAATACATCACAATACATTACTAAACTCATAAATCCAGGTACAAAACACATAATTCCATTTCTAGCGCAACAAGGGAGACTCCGTATCAGCTTACGTGAACCAACTTCTACCTGTCATTTCAAGAACTTGCGGAAATGGGAATAGAGAGGAGATGAGCTACCACACGCTCAGTGAAAGATTCTCAACCTTGAGAAAACAAAATAGTTGCGCACAATAAATTAGGTAACATTCACACATAATTTGATATATAGTATCATATAATGATCATGTAGGGTCTCCCACATTCGTTATTACCTTGATAACCTTCTAGAATTGATGGTATCCCTACCCTCCTATTTCATGCACAAGCACACTCAACTTGCCTAAACTATGTCTCTCGTAGCTTAGTACTGACAATCACCTACTACACATCACATAGCAAGCATACTAGGTTCAATAGCAAACTGACTCACGCACAAAATCAGGCATGGAGAACAGTAGAGCGTTCAATTCACACATAAGCACATATCATCCTGGAGTTCAATTAAAATCACCAAGTGTGATGCTTTATCAAGAAATTGGAATGTATAAAAGGGACCATTTCTTAAACTAAAGAAAGTCTTTATAAAACAGTCGTCATTCACTGGAAAATAATTTCATAGAGGAAGACATTTAGGCGAGTATCCGTGAGTGGAACCCTCATTTATAACCAAGGACCAGAGGTATGCCATGAGGCTTGTCTAAAATTATTAAGAACTCACCATTGACAAGCTAACAATCCTTTTGGGGTAAGGACAGTGGCGTTAATGGCCTTATCAATATACGTCGAGGTTCTATGTGACCATTTGTCTTGTAAGGTGATCGTAGAAGTCTTAGGAACTGGTAGTACAAAAGGGAAGGTTCTACCTTCCACTATGGATCATTTGGCTTATGCATTTGTTGTTAATGCTTAACAGGGTACCGGAAAGGTATGGCTCATCACCCCACGAGGTGATACACATGGTGTGACAATTCCAAAGTCTGTCAGGTTCTTCCTTTTATATCCTTTCTAGGTGTATTGGGTTTTGATATAACTACGACGCTACCTATTCCATAACAAAAGTAACATCCCATATGACAGTAAGCAGCACCTAGTTGACTCGTGAGTAATGGTAGTTGCATGATGGGAAGCAGGAAATACTTTCCATGTAAACAAGTCTAGATCACATGCGACCACATATACGTAACACTGACACGTATGTGGGATGCCCAGAATAACACTTATGCAACAATCAACAAGGCACTGGTTATCATCCAAATTTGCATGCCTATATATGGAACCTTATTTCTCTTAAATAATGGGGAATTCACATAGGAGAGTTACTATAAAAAAAAAAATTAATCTTCAATTATGCAAGGCAATCTTCAATCACTTGTTAGCAGATCATTATTAATATAGCTAGCAAGATATACATCTTGGCTTGTAGACATTCAAAAATGTTTGATTACACATAGAAATATGCTCATAACACTATACTTGAGCATTATCGTAAAACGAATGCAAGTCTTCAGATACAACAACAAGACCTAACTCAATAATTCGAAAAGTCCTTATAGTGGAAGTAAAACCCTATCCGACTAATTAGGAAGGACTTTAACCTTTCAAAATCTCCAGGTTCTCAAATGGAATATGGGTTAACCACTTCTAGTCCTTTCTATACCAACTTTTGAGTACATCTACTCACCCCATTATAGGGTCCAATGAGCAAATCGTGTTTTAGGGGCAAAGAATGAGCTTGGAGTTAAAACATTCCTGATCTTTTGACTTTGAAACCAAGTGTAGTTTAAACTTTCAATTAAATCATCAAAAGTGCATGCACAAAGCATTCACTAATCAAACTAACACTTAGCTTACTCATGAGAACACAAGTCATTTTGCTTATATTCTAACACATAGCTCACTTTTTATTCCATAGGCTTATTCCAATGACATAACAGGCAATTTTTTGAACCAATTAGCACATTGGGAATACATTGCATGCAAAGGCACATCATATAACATAGTGTTACTCAAGACGTGCCTAGATAACTATATGAAATGCAAGACTTAGGTCGCAGCATGTGGTCACAGGACCTTACTCTGATACTATTTGTGACACCTCCACCCCCTAGGCCCAGAAATTTGAGTGACTTCTTAATTTCAGGAATGAAATGGATAGAGTTTTGCCTAAAAATTGACCATATCCCAGGCTTAAACCCTTACATTAGGTCCCTACAACAATAGAAACATAAAGAATACCCAAATAACCTCGATGGCTACACGCCGGAGACCACAACTTTACGGGCCACACGCTAGAAGTACACCAAGTATAAAATTCAGTAAAAAGGTTAAGTAAAAGATACAACTCAACAGATCATACATCCGGAGTACTAGGTTTACATCCCATAATAGCTAAGATCAACTAGGCCAAACGACCGGCTATTCAGACAGTTAGCCCATACGGCCATTTAGAGAGACTTTTAGACAATATGCATTATATGAATTATAAGAATTAACTTACATATACTCAAGAACTTAGAATACATCACAATACGTTACAAAACTCATCAATCCACATACAAAACACATAATTCCATTTCTAGCGTAACAAGGGAGACTCCCGCTCAGCTTACGTGAATCGACTTCTATCTATCATTTCAAGAACTTGGGGAAAAGGGAAATAGAGAGGGGGTGAGCTACTATACGCTCAGTGAATGATTTTCAACCTTGAGAAAAAAAATAGGTGTAACAATACATTAGGTAGAATTTACACACAATTTGAGATATAGTACCATATAATAATCATGTTGGGTCTCCCATATTCGTTATTACCTCGATAACCTTCCAGACTCGATAGTATTCCTACCCTTCTTCTATTGCATGCACAACCGTACTCAACTTGCCTAAACTATGTCTCTCATAGCTAGTGACAGTCACTTGCTAAACATCACATAGTAAGCATACCCAGTTCAATAGCAAACTAACTCATGTGCAAAATCACACATGGAGAACAGTAGAGCATTCAATTCACACATAAGCACATATCATCCCGAAGTTCAATTAAAATCACCAAGGCGGTTGCTTTAGCAAGAAATTGGGATTAACGTATAAAAGACAAGGACCATTACTTAAACCAAAGAAAGTCTTTATAAAATAGTCGTTATCCACTGGTAAGTAATTTAGAACTCAATAAAAGGTCTTTTCAAGAATATATGCACTTTTTCAAATCTTAACATTAGCATAATCCTCGAATGAGGAGTTTGCATCACATAATAAGTACGAAATCATTACATAGGGCATCATATTCTCATATATGTGCTATTCAGGGGAGATCTACATTTGCCCTTCATATTATCTCCGGGGCCTCTTATAATCAGTGGACCATTACCCTCGTGAGGGTCTTCTATGGTTCCCACTTCTAGGTCTATTCCCTAGGAGTTAGGGTTCCGGCATACCTGGTCTATTCCTTTAACATTTGTCCAGACATTTAGTACCATTCTCCTACCCCAAAATTTGTCCAGACATTTAGTACCATTCTCCTACCCCAAGACATTTCATATGCCTCCCACTTTAAATACCCTCGCGTCAAAATTTTTATTGTATCACAAACAATAACATTTTTCATTTTCTTAAGAGGGCTAAAAAGCCTGAATGAATTGAAGTTGACTTTTGAAAGCATAAACCACTCATCTTGGCAAAGTATGCTTGCAAATGGATTAGCAGCCATATGACTATTCACTTATCAAGGGGTGTGATATTAAAATTTGTTAAATAGCTAGTAGTTGCTATTATGTATAAACATCTTGATTTTTCATTGTTTCAGATGCTGAACAGTTCATACCATCACGCAAGAGTCTATGCAGTCACGTGAAGCATCAAATAAGTTATAAAAGAGATTGTAACATCTAATTACGTCTCATTATTATCAAACGAATCGTCCAACAATCACTTTTAACCACATGTCCCAGAACGGTTGCCATATCAAAGCAAATCACTTACACACTTATCAACATAGGCCTTTAAGCATACCACAAACATATTTATTCATAATTCAAAATGTTTTCTGACTCAACAACTCACTTGAATAGCCTCTGGAAGCAATCAAACAATCTTTAAAACTCGAATTACTTATTATAGATTTTCCATGCTACAGGTATTTCAGCAATTAAGACAGGGACGTAATCGATGAGTAATCGGGAGTTTCCTAAAGCAACTCGGGCTAGCTAGGTATGAGACATGCAATCCTCTTATGACCCTTTCAGTTTTATTCTAAATTCACACAATTAACATACCATGGTTTTGTGGTGATAGAGGGCTAAAGGCCAACAGTTACCGCAAGCGATTTTCAGTTCAGCAGAATCTGCACAGTTTCACACCTATGAGCACAACTCGTAATGTTACTAATTAATCGATAACTCAGGCTCCTTCCTCACAATACCTCCCACAAAATCCTCAAAATCCAAGTCAATGTTTCAACCTCAGACCTTGCCAAGGAACCAATTTCAGTCTCAATTTGATACCACAATCGACCAAACTGATTAGCCAAGCAACCCAACTCTTACTAAATTCACATGTAAACCCACTATAAGTCAGAATATACTCAGCAATTGCATAAACTGATCTACAACCCTTATTACTACGTATTTAGATTTGACCTAAACTGAATCATGCAATCTTGACAGTCAAATGCTACTCCACAATTCAATGCAATGGGGATTTAAAACTTGCTAAATTACTAGTAATTTTTTGGTAATTAAGAACACTTATCGCGACTGGACGCTAATGGGCCCGACCCCTAGGCTAATTGGGTAATTTCGAGCTGTATTTGAATCTCATGTGTTCAAGTTGCGGTGGTGGTGGTGTTGAGGGTTCCAAACCCTAACCGTGGAGTCCTTGTTTTGTGAAGTCCCTTGGTGGTCGCTGGACTCGAGCCCACCTGTAATACCTCGAGTATGGCTTAAAATGATCAAAGTGACTACTTATATTACCAAGGGTGCATATTTCTTTTCGGAAAGTCCATTGTTAAGAACTCTACAGTTAAGCATGCTTGTTAGGGAGCAATCTTGGGATGGGTAACCTCGTGGGAAGTTTCTCAGGCAGTGTGTGAGCGAGAACGAAATATGAGGGAAAGGTTTGTGGCGATTTGTGGGGCTAGTTGATAATCCTTAAAGCTGTTCTTGGTAATTATCCGCAACCTGGAAGGAGGTGGGGCGTTACAACTAGTGGTGTTATGGAAGAAGTGGTTATTAAGGTGGAGGAATTCATTCTCTTGTTTGTTTTGTAGTATGTGCATGATAGACATTAGTTCAAAGCTTATCACTCCGTATCCCTATTCTGACCTCATCATTCCTTTATAATTTTTAGTCCAGTCCTTATTTATATATCACCAGCATCTTAGGGTTTTAGGCTTACATGGCTGATTCTCCCACTTGTCTTTTCTTTTGTTTTTTCTTTTATTTAACAAAAAGAGGAAAAAAAGAAAAAAAGAAAAAAAATCAAAAATATCAATAATATCAAAATAAAGAAAGTCTTAGAGTCACAAATGACAAGTATCCGTTTAAGGCATACGCTACTGGGCGCTACTTTTGAGGCAATACTGCTACGTACTGAGAAAGCTTGCTTTCCAGGCCAATAAGTTAATAAACTAGTCAAGCGGAATTGAGTCAAACCTTTGTAAGTTTAAATCCTAGGGCGATGGTATACTTGCACATATCGCACTAGGATGGACTCATTGTTTTGATAGTCTGGGATGAAAAATTGGTCTATGGTGTTATTCTTGAGATTAAGAGTCTTGATATATATGTTATGCTTGTGTATACTCTGATATTTAAGTTATAGGGTTGACTTGTTGGTCAAGTGTACAAGTTTTGCCTTACATATATTTAAGTATATTTGAAACATTTCAATAATATTTTCTATTTTTTCTTTTTCCTTTCTCTTATTCCTATTCAAAAATTTTGTGCGTATATCTTCTAACAAACCATCATAAGCACGAACGTCCACTAGAAGAAACCTAAGAGTTTAAAGGGCTAGCAGCTCAATTGCTTCAGTCTAGTATTTATCTGGCCCATGAGCCCAGCCCAAATGTCTATCCATCACCAAGCAATAAAAAAGACACGAGAGTAATAAGAGAAAGAAACGCCCAAGCGTCACTCAATAAGAGCAGTAGCCCAGTCCAAACTGTTACCTTTTTTCCTACCTACCAGCTATTGCAGCAGCAAAATAAGGCAGAAATAACAACGCTTGGTCAATGATAAGCCCGCAGCCCTGCTCCACGTCTGATCCAGTGCCTCCCTCAGCTTGCTAGTGCTGTCTCCTGTAGGTTATCGGACCGCAACAAGTGACCACCCAACCCATATGTGAGTTCAATGTGCCTGGGCAGCAGCCCAAGCCTAGTCTAACATTGTGCATTTGATGAAGATAATCAGTATAGCAGCTGCATAGCTTCACGTGAAGAATAAGTTGCCTAATTCTTACCATATGACTGATAAATAAATTGGAAACTAGGATGTTAGCATGCTCTTTTTGGCAATTGGATACCAAGGAGAAGCCGAAAAAGCAAGGCAGTAGGAGGCCTATTTTACAAAATCAGAGGTGGTGATTAAATTTATAATTTGGGTGGAAATTTGGAAAATAGGTTGAGTAGCTTGTAAAATAAGAATATTGTAATTTGGAAAGTTTTGTAGGCTAGCACTAGGATAAACAGAGGTTTTGGGGATGCTTGAAAAATCATCAATTCCTCTCTCTCTTAATTCTAGCATTAGTACTAACAATTCTAGAATTATTGTAATTGCAAGAATTCTTTCAAATTGAGTTTATTTGGGGTGCTTGGAAAATGACTACTTTGAAAAAAGGAAAAAAGAGGTAAATCTCGTAATGGTTGCGGAGAATAGCTGCTAAGAGCATGTCCAACCGTTCACTCGCCTGAGTAAAGAAAGAAACGAGTGAGGGGGTTGTCGGCTCGTTATTCTACAGTGGCTTCCTCGGCACCCAAGCCTCACGAGTTTCCTCGGCACCCAAAGCCAACTCGTGAGGGGTTTTTCATTTTTTAAAAATATTTTTAATAGTTTTAATATTTTTAATTAGTTTTTTTTGGTTCTAAAATAAAGTTGTGTGTTATAGTGTGGATCTAGAAGTATTATTTTATTTGGTGAGTCAAAGTGGTGAGTCTTTCATTAAAAAGAGAGAAGATTGTGAGCCAAAAAATTGGATCACAAGTTGATGTGGTAGAGGTAGATTCTCACCAGTGAGCTAAAAAAATAACTCACTATTAAAAATGTTCTAAGATAAATCAAAGACAACCCTAGGACATGTAGGTCGAAAATGAACTGTAAGAGTGTCCTGGAATGACAACTTTTGCCTGTTTCAACTACGGAGCACGTAATGATGCAGGCCCCTAGCACTATTCTCGGTCTCGTAGTAGCCCATCACCTATTCAACGCGCGTCTTACGTGCATGAATTACTAAAGATTCCCACAAAACTACAAAAGAGAGCCATAGGGAAGAGTGAAAAAAAATGCCTACTCCAATCCAAGTACAGCCAAGACCACTTAAGTTTCGGAGATTCAGTAAATGTCTCACAACTTTTCACCAAAGGGGACCCAGAATACTTAAGCTTCGGAGCTTCCGTAAATGTCTCACAAATTTTCACCGAAGGGGAAGAGAAAAAGGAGGCATCTCCAACTTTGTAGCTCAGAAGGACTGAAGGACAATAAGGTATCTTCATTTTCGATATTTTAGATGAGCAGTTAATGGATTGAAATAGATTGAAATAGCTTGAAGTTTGTTGAAATGGGATGAAAAATATACGAATAGTTCAGAGTAAATTAAGAGCATGTTTTAGGAAGGTTGGAGCATGTAAAAGTATGTTAAAGTAGGTTAAAGTTTTAAATAATATGTTCGATATACTAAAAATGAATAGACCTTAAGTCTATAGTCCTTTGATCCAATGGATTCGAACTTGTTTAATAAATTTCTTTAATAAAGTAGCTGGCACTTTCGCATTTGAGGGATAACCACTACATGAGGGATAACCACTACATGAAGTGGTCTAAAAGTTTTGTGAAGATAATTATTTAACCATGAGATTTTAGTATTTTACGGGATTAATAATTTCTTTTTTGCTTTTTAAATGAAGTACTAAAAGTTATGTAGTTTGACATCTTTTAGTGACTACAATCATATTACTGGCATCCTTGAAATTTAACTAAAATTCTCATAGATATCGTATATAGGATGCATCTTCTTATAAAACCCAAAAAGTAGTTACATAAAAAAAAAATTATCCGTTTCAAAGTGAAAATTAATTGAGTAATTGACACTTTGGTACTCTAATTTATGACACCTAAATAAATTAGTGTGTAAGTTTGTGAAAATTTTAAAGGACCAATAAAATAATCCTTTTATTGATAAGAAGCTTTAGGAAATATGTAGTGGGCCCAAAAAAGAGATAATTTTATAGTTTTCCTATCTTTTTATCAATTTTTAAAAATTAGAAATTTTGGATGATAATATACCATACTTTAGGGATATTGGATAATAGTACTCTTAATATTGAACTTGGACGTCTATGCTCAATACTGTTGCCCTATTTACTATTTATATATAAGGCCGAACTTGAATGTGATTTTGTCAATATAATGCAACAATTCTAGAATGATATGCAATTGTATATGATTAAAATGCATGAATTTTCAAGTGTATGCAATTATATATATTGAAAATGCAATTACATCAATGACTAAAAACAGCTTCAAGGTCCGATAGTACACTATGCAGATTTCCAAATTCAAAGTTAAGAGTATTATTATTAAATATTCCCAAAGTACAGTATATTATCATCCAAAATTCCTAAAAATAGTGTTCGTATTGCTGAGTGCGTGCATCTTTACTGACTACAGTTGTACTTTTATTAATTGTCAGAACTTAATTAAAATTGTCATTGATACCATATCTTGGGCGCAAAACTTTTTCAATTTTTTTCAAAATAATTAGTTACCAAAAAAATTTTCATTTTTGGGGTAAAAAATAATTCGACAATGTCAAAAAATATGATTTTTTAGTTCTTCTTGTCAAGAAAAAGACTAATTATTCATCCCTCAAAATCTCAAAGTAACTGATCTAGAAAATATGTGGATTCAACGTGGGCTCCACATGAGCTCCTATGGGCCAGGTTAGGTCAACTACCTTCAGCAACCCCTGGGTCTGAAAATCCCTACTCAGAAGCCCAACGTGGAAAACCACTCAATAGCCCGTTAGGGGAACATTTTAAGTGAAATTACTATTTTGCCGTTGCCTACAGAGACTATAAATGCCCCCTACCTACCTCGGGAAAATGGGGATCAATTTTTTCTGACATATTCTCTCACATATTAAAATTCTCTTCTCTGCTCAGCCTTTTCTCGGGACCCCCTGCCGACTTGATCGTCAGAGAGGTTTCCCGGATCTCCACCTGGGGTTGCCTTTTTTGCAGGTACAACGCTCGAGGAACGGATCACTAGGTGTCTAACTCGGGTCATCACGTAAGCCCGCTCTCGTCCACGTTACCTTTAGAAAATCCAGAAAGTTCCTGAAACAATAATAGCTCATGTTAGGTGTATGCACGTTTTAATTGTTCTATAAATACATCTCTTGACTTAATCACAATTAGATATAAACTCATTTAGCATATTTCAACATAATTAAATATATTTCAGCAATAAGTATTTCTCATAAGTTGAAAAGAACATTTCTTTAAAGATACCAAAGGGTCAATTACTCTAACTATTACTTATAGCAAAATCATTATTTATGATATTATTTTTAATGGTAAAATTATTCTACTATTGGTGACGAAATTACTAGTATGTTAAAATTCTAATTGTCACAGAGAATTACGAGCCTTAAAAAAAAATCAATTGTCGTTAAGACCGGGGTAAAAGGAATGAGAAAAACTCTCACAAGTATAGTGGACTGAAATCCACTTCTTTTCTATATAAGGCGAACTTTCTTTTTAATTATTAGGATATTCCTTTGATGGCTCATGGATTGTGTGATTGTAACTTTAAATGTGCAATGATTTTGATGGATATTAGTCTGGCGGATCTACACATTTAAATAAAGTGTATTAGATTTCACAGTAATAATGGATTAAATTCTTAAAGGATGACAAATTTCGAGTACAAAGAATTGAGTCAACATACAAGTTTGAACACGATCTGAACGTTGTCATCTTATCTATTACATTGTAAATACGGACGTTACTCAACATTTAGAGTGCAAATAATAATGACTACTAAATGTAGAGGGGTTTTTTTTTCTTTTCTTTCTTTGGTAACCTCACGCCAATTTAAGAGTGGCTCAAAATTGGGTAGTGAGTCAATTACTCGAAAACTTGATTCAATCCGGCATTCACACGGGAAGCCTGAAATGACCAAACTTATTAATGGGTCGACTATTAATCAACATTTGCCGAACTCGTAACATCTCAGCGCCGACCTAGCCTATTTCGAGACGTGTAATGGCAATGCCGCGAGTGCCTCACCATTGTTCGAGTTCAACAATGGGAATAAAATTATACATGCCAAAACCGTATGTTTGAACATAATTCTTTTAACCGACTGAATAAAATGACTAACTCATAAGATAAGTTCTAATAAACTCTCTGACACTTTGAGTTTATATAAATCCATTACCTTTGGTATCACCTTTTACTTACATTGAATTCCTTCTAAATTAAACTAATTAGGAGGAATAAAAAAATGTAAAGCAGTCCTAATGCCTACTTATGTCTGACATTTATGATTTCATTCTACCTCAATAACATTGAGCCAATGGCTCTAATTGGTGTGTTTCGTTTAGACCTAGCACATAGGTCATTCGATTCAGGTACGGGTCAAGTTAAATTTGGATCAAGTTATGTTTCAGGTTAAGTGATGTTTTCAGGTGGGTTTGGTTCGGGTCGGGTGAACTTCGGTTTGGATTAACTTCGCCTCAACCAATTTTTGGTCCAACACGCTTGTCATGCTAAAATAAGCAACTTTGTAGAAAATTTCGAGTCAGGTATGATTCGGTTCGAGTCAATTCGAGTTTCGAGTCTACTTTCGGATGAGCCTATTTCAGATATCCGATTGAATATGCATCTGGGTCGTTTGGTTCAGATTTTGGGTCTCAGGTCAGTTTTTACCAAGTCTAATTTCGTTAAATGACAAGGGGGGAAATTTTGGTATTGCGCGTCGGGAGGTGTTTCAAATATTGTCACACGTGTGGCACCCCAAGTACTTTTGCAAATAAGGTGTGACAAAAACTATTGAATTTGTCATAAGTATCCCTTTTCTAATTTGTTGAATTTAAACCTTGGCTAGAGTTTGCCACTCCACAGAAAAAGTCCCCACTTCTAAAACACCCCTGTTCGTAGACCATGACTAAAAGCAAGAAGGACAAAATTAAAATTCATCAAAAACCACACCTCCCTCTCTTTTCGCCCAACTATAGAAAACGGTCACAAGGCAAAGCATGCCAGCCTGTCAGGGGAGCATGGTAAGACGGAAAAGAAATAGGAGGGGCGGGGGAAGGCGTGTGGCTAAGTGGGGGAAACAATAGACATACACCTCCAAAATGACATCGCTGTTTCTTAGGTTCTCTCTCTACATAGGTCCTTTAATAATAGAGTTTCATGAGGGCCGGGTAATGAATGTGCACAAAATTTTGGGGAAGTTTAACAGGAAAACGGTTGGGGGCGGGGGGCGCTCCCCCTTCTCGTTTCACCCCCAATGTGACACATCCAATTTCTTTGATGCATCTCTTCCTTCTTCTTTTTTCTGATCATGTCACCATTGCCTGAAAGAAAAAGAAAACCCACACTTTTAATTGGTGCGCTTAAGAAGAGGTTGCATTTGAATGGTCTTGTTTATCAGTAGTTAGGGTTGGACGTGGTCCATATTTATTTAGTTATGATAAAAAAAAGGTTACTGAAATATTAGCAGGCAATTGTCATACATTAATTAGAATACAACACTTTAAATACTAATTCTGCACCTAAAAGTGATGTATTGATACATGAATTAACACTTTTCAAAGGGATGGCTGAAAGCAAGTATCGTGTCCAAAGTGACACGGTACTTGGTTCACTTCCTGTTGGGGATAAGAATCCAACCCCACTAACATAGGAAGATAATAGTGCTAGTGGGGTAGGTCTAGTTCGTATTTTAACGACAAGATAATTGTTTTATATTGATAAGAATGCAACACTGTAGATATTGATCCTACATCTACAAGTGATCAATTATACAAAGATTACCATATTACAAATAAATGACTCGAAGCAAGGACAGTGCCCAAAGTGACATGGAGGACAAGATTCCAACTACACTACCATGGGAAGCTAACAGTGTTGCTGGGGTAGGTTCAATTCATAGTCGACGAGATTGTTATCTGGAAGGTGATAATTTTCACCCCTGTTCAAACTCCCTTTCTAATCGAACCAGGCTCTGATATGTGCTCTGCCATGCTCGGAAGTCACAGGAACCTTTAAGAAACATATGTGCAGCAAATGCTGCTAGGATCTTAACTTGATAATAAAGGCAGTTTGTTTCAATATAGTTGTCCGTAGAAAGTCATTGTTTATTGTTTCCATACGATCACTTGTGCATCAATTTTTCTATAACTATCTTTACCATCACATTTGTTACTTCATATGTGGGTCGTTGTACTTTGCATTGAAGTGGTTAATGATATATCGTTATTGTTTCGCAAAAAAATACTATAAAAATGATGTACTTATGATTGTTACTATTGGAATGGCCCCAAATTAATTATAGGTTGCTATGATTGGGCCAGAGATACAAGAAAAACAAATTTAGCATATTTTTGTTTTTTTCCTTACACGGCCAATTAATTCAGACATGACCCATTTACAGCTCCAACTAAGCAGTGTTTTCCCAACTAGTCTTGTAAAGCATCATGACCAACTTACACACGCACCACAACGCCAACACGCAACCCAGTTGCATTGTCTTCCCAACGATTGGGCTTCCAAAGGCCATCACGGAACAACTGCGGCCTAGGCCACGGCCCGTGGTAAACAGCTCCAGCAGTGTTTTCGCCCCATTGGGTGCCATGATGAGATTAAGGGCCAGCCCCACCATCCGTGGTATACTTCATCTCTTAGGTTTCCACAATTTTCATCCGTTTTTTAGAAATATTACTGGGCTTAATGCAATATTTTATGGTTGATTACTGCAAAGTTGTTGCATGGAGTATTAATCTTCAATATGGGAGTTTTTATGAGCATTTCATCAACATTTATCCACCCATTATTTTTATGGATCATTATTATAATGCCCCAAAATGTTAATGACATGATTTACGAAAAACTGCAGTGAAAGACTTAATGATAGGAGGCGCTACCGCCGTCCTGATAGGGACAAGGCTCACTGAACTATTCAATCTTACAACTTATGTTCAAATCACAATATCTATTAATTTGAAACACTCCAAAACCAAAGTTCATAATAGTTTAACTTCAACATAATTGACTTATCATACCATGTGCTAACTCACACTCCACACTACACAAGTATATTGAATATAGACCCAACCTGAACAAGAGGTCGATTGCAACATTCATACTATGCTGAATCCACCGCGAGCATCTGATGACTTCGAAAAGGGCTTGTTAAATGGATAAACGTGTGATACTTCATCACCTGCAATGGAAAACATGAAAACAATTTGAAAATGTGAGCTAAAACTCAGTACATGCATTCCTATATTGTAAAATGAGCATAGAAACACTGTTGATGGGTATCTGCTTTTGCAATTTATTTAGTTCACAATAACAATGAAAATAAAAGTAATATGAAACACTATACGAATGCAGTTTTAAAGCATAAAGAATTTTAAAAAGGAGTGAGTTATATGATAAACGATTTCGCTGTAAGAGACAGCAAACCTATTAGCCGTTATGGCCATATGCTTTCAATGGTTAAGATAATGTGCTTACGAATGTATGTAAGATAGGAGTGAACCCACTAGAAAGGGGGAATCCCTAATCTAGGAAGTAGTCCCAGTAGTGAAAAATCCTAGAAGACCCTGATGAGGGTGTATATCCAATTATGTAGCCATCCCGAGAGTAAGAGCTTATGTTTATGAGTGAGTGATAGTCTCACTAGGGGTTAAGAATAGATCTCAGCCAACCAACATATTATGATGATCTTATACCAAGAGTATTTTCCTAATAAGTAAGAAAAGCTATTGGCATTTTGCCATTTTAAGTATTTAGGAAAAAGAAAGTTTTGAAGGGCCATTAAGAGGCCAGTACGAATAAGATTCGAAAAGATTATAAGGTTCATTAGAGGACCAATATGAAAGAGAATTCTTTTCAAAGAGTATATAAGTCTCGAGGAGCCTAGTTTGATTTGTAAACAATTCTTTAACGAGGTTAGCTTGATTTGTAAACTATTCTTTAAAGAAGCTAGTTTGATTGGTATACTATCCTTTGAAGAGGCTAGTGTGATTTGTAAATTACTCTTTGAAAACAATATGAGTCACTACATTTTCAAAGTGCGTATTCGAAAGCATTTTGCCCCATGCTTATTGTTTACTGCTTATATGCCTAAATGCTTGTTTATTAAGGACGTTCGTTTATTAAGGGCCTAGAAACGAGGCTAAGTGGCTAGCATGAAGTTTAGAGGTGATGATTTTCCGTGAGGACTATGATTGCCTAATACAATAGTAATATACAAATGTTGTGTGAATGCTACTTATTATTATGACTATTGCCTATAAATGGTTTTGGTTTTAAAGAGTCAAAAAATACTCACTGAGCGTGTGGTAGCTCATCCCATTACTATTTTTTTTTTTCCTAGGTTTTCATTGTGATAGGTAGAAGTCAATTTACTTATGTCGAGATGGAGTGTACCCTTGCTTGAAAAGGTGTCATGTATGCACATATAAAAGTAGACTCAAGAGTTAAACGATGTAATGTGATGTATCCATAGAGTTGCAAATGTATATAAACAA